>CM034470.1:27003544-27008939 GCA_019925255.1 Litchi chinensis
ATGTAGATTACATTATTCTTAGCATCTCTGCAAAAAATCTCATCAAAATTCGAAGAATTGAATTTTTTAGGGGGGGTGTGACAACTCAAGCATTTCAATGTTTCCTCGTGGCACTCCTGCAATGTCTTTAAAACCTCTTTAGGGGGGAGGTGCTTGGCTGCCCACCAGCAGCCAAGCCCTTGGCCAGGCCTCCCCCCCATTCCCCCCACACCACTAGCTTGGTGTGGGGGGCACGTGGGCAACGGGCGTGCCCATCGGTCCGACCACCCTCGGTCGGTCCGGTGGCCCGTCCGGCGGCCACCCGGTGCGGAAAAAATCGAAAAGTGGGGAAAAATTGGAACGACGCGGTGCGTTCGATATAGCCTATCCTCGGTGTCCTAACGATGCCATCGGGAGGGAAAAGCATCACGGTTTGATTTTCCAACGTTTGACTTGCCGAAAACGTTAGCTATGGCCTCGGTCGTGTGAGTCTAACGCCAATAGGTGGGCGGGCTGCGGTGGTCTAGGCGTGGTGTGAAGCCTTCTTGGTGGGCATCGTTGCTCCGTTTCGATGACCCTTGGATGCCCATTGTGGGGGAAAAGCATCACGGTTGGATTTTCCAACGTTCGACTTGCCGAAAACGTTAACTGTGGCCTCGGTCGCGTGAGTCTAATGCCAATAGGTGGGCGGGCTGCGGTGGTCTAGGCGTGGTGTGAAGCCTTCTTGGTGTGCATCACTGCTCCTTCTCGGTGACCCTTCGATGCCCATTATGGGGGCGATAAGCATTACGCTTGGATTTGCCGATGCTCTACTCATTCGAAAACGTTAGCTATGGCCTCGGCCGTGTGAGTCTGACGGCAATTGGCCTCGGTGTTTGAGTCCAACGACAGTAGGTGGGTTAGGTGCGGTTGTCTAGGCGTGGTGTGAAGCCTTCTTGGTGTGCATCGCTGCTCTTTCTCGGTCACCCTTCGATGCCCATTGTGGGGGCGACAAGCATTATGCTTGGATTTGCCGATGCTCTACTCATTCGAAAACGTTAGCTATGGCCTCGGCCGTGTGAGTCTAGCAGTAGGTGGGTTGGCTGCGGTTGTCTAGGCGTGGTGTGAAGCCCCCGTGGTGTTCGTCCGCGCTCTTTTGATTTTCGTTGCCTTTCGCGTCTAGCGGTGCTGGTGTGGCCTTTCTCGATGTTTCCGCATGCTCGATGATGCTAGTCGTCGTTGGGTTGCGGTTCGTTTGGTTGGGTCATCGCTAAGTGTACGCAACGGACGTATGAGTGGTGTTTGGATGGCATGGGCTTGCAGGCTCCTTGCTTGTGCAACGAACTGTGAGCCATCCATTCTTTTCATGATTTCCCCAAGCACGATCGTCGTCTTGCGGGTTAGACCGATATCCTGTGTTGCTTACCGACGGAAAGGAATTTGGTCGGATTCATGTCTTCATCCTCCCGGTGCTCTGGGAGGTCTACCTGGCTGTCCTCTGGGGGGTATATCTCTACCTGCTCCGCTACCAGGCTGCCATGCACTAGTAGCTCCTCCAGTCTGGGGGCCTCCCCTATCGGGTCCACGGCTCCCACTAGTCTACCCCTGAACTGCTGATCTGGCCTCTGATGGGCTCGAAGCTACTGCACTGGGACAGTCTCTCATGAAGTGGCCCTCCTGTCCACACCTGAAGCACCCTGTCTTGCCCTGAAGGCACTCACCATGATGTAATCGGCCACATCTAGCGCACAACGGTCGGCTCCTCCAGCTCTGCTGGCTCTTGGACCCTGTTGATGATCGAAAAGAACTCTGACTGGTTTGGGGTCTCTAACTCTGCTGCCGACTCTGCGACCCTACTGAGCGTTGCCCACTTTTGGGCACCTTGCTGGACTCTCCCTGATGGCTACCGGTCCAGCTCCGCTTCTGACTGAATTTCGACTTGGACTCTACAGCAGTCTGTGCGCTCTGCTCTACTCTGGTAGCTGCCTCTACTAGCTGCCCATATCTCGTATGTGAGGCAGATGTGACAATAGTCCTAACTGCGGGGTTAAGACCAACCATAAACCTGTTGATCTTCTCTTCCTCATTCTCTGCAAAGAATGGAACCAGACGGATCAACTCTGAAAACTTCTTTTCATACTCTGGTACTGAGGAGTCCCCCTGCTCCAATCTATAAAACTCTTGTATTTTAGCATCCTTATAGCTCTTGGGGAAAAATCTGTCTGTAAACTCTCTTTTGAACTCGACCCAGGTAACTCCCTCTAAATGGGCTCTCTGATGCGCCTTCCACCAGTCCTTGGCGCGATCTTTAAGTAAGAAAGCGGAATAGGAGACCATCTGTTCCCATGTACACCCCATCATCTGAAAAATCTCCTCATTTGCCTCTAACCAAGACAATGCTCTCTCGGGATCTCCGCTACCATCATACGGCTTCGCGCCTAATTTACGGGCGCGCTCAATCGATACCCCAGACTCTCGCGGCTGCTGAAGGGCCGCTGCTAACATTTGAGCCATCTGCTCCATCTGCCTTGGAATAGGTCCTGGGGCAGGCTCTGATCCTGCTGGCTGGGATGGCTCAGGATGGGGTGAACTCTCTGGCACATTGACGGACTCGTCAACATGCTCCTTTGTGATGGGGGTGCCTCTGTGGCTACCCGTCTCGTCCTCGGACGATCTCTGCGCTGCATAGCTAAGGGTGTACTAGTACACTAATAGCCACAAAACCAAAATTCAGGTTTAGCAAACTAGCTCAATAAAATCTGGCATGATAATCTCAAGCAATATTAACTCAAAATCTCATGCATACTCATAATATGCTCAAAACGAGCAATAAAACTCACGCTTTAATTTATGCATTATTGACGCATACTTTATGCGAAATAACTCAACTTTTCTTTTTACAACTTTCTTTCTGAAAACTGTTTCTTAGCTGAACGAGAACTGGGCTCTGATACCAACTTGACAGGACCCTTCCCAGACCTTATCTAAGCTCTTGTCTGGAGAATCCTGCCGGGCACTTCAACGGATTCCTCGAAACCGACTTGTCGGATCGAAGACATCCAGGAAGCGAACCCTTTCTTTCTATATCCGGTTTACTCGTTAAAACTTAGTGATTTGAATTTTTATCGTCACTGGTTGGGAGTGGTAAACATTTTCTTTAATTCTTTTTCAAATTCATTTTATAAAAATTTCGGCAGCATAACGGCTGCATTTTTGATAAACCAAAAATTTGACCTGTAAGGAAAATAACACTTCGACTATTTCAATACACCTCCCAACTTCTTTAATTCTCAATCATGCATCATTCATCACACTTTCATAAGCATAACAATAAGCTTTAATGCCAAGTATACATATATGAATCATATATAGTATGCATGAATATATTTACATTTTGCAATCTCAACATCATTGAAATTCAAAATATACATGATTAAATACATAATACAAAAATGTATATACACGTCTTGCGCTATCGCCCACCTATCAATGTGTATGCAAGCAAAAGGTCTCGATCTCGTCCGACGGCGGCACACAATAAAAACAAATGAGCTACAAAATAAATCAGAGGTTAGTGCAATAAGGATATATAATATCACATACACCAACATAAGAATTCATTATTGACTCGAGTTTTACAACTTCCTTAAAAATTCTTCCATGTGTATCCTTGACTCATTCTAACCATCACGGGCGATTATAACTAACGCCGATCGTGAAGCTACTAAAGTGTCTCGACCACTACGTTACGGAATTCACTGCATCGTACGTAGGGCGCTAAACTATTTACTGAACAACTACAATGCGAAATTCTCTGCATCGCAAATGTAGTGCTAGATCTCTAGACGATTACGAGCGGAATTTACTGCATCGCGTCATAGCACTAACTGTCAACTAACCAACTACGTGCGGAATTGCCTGCATCGCAACGTAGCGCTATACTTTTCTATAAACTGAGCGATTACGGACGGAATTCTCTGCATCATCACGTAACGCTAAATTTCATAAACTTATAAGGTATACACATGGGTTTTCATAATCAATTTCTTTAAGTGCAAAAGCACAAATGACTTTAGTTTGAAAATCTTGAAAGCTTTCTTAGTTCATTTTCTCTACATACAACTCATTATCATTTTCTAGAAACATATGGATTACATAGGAATCCATACGCTTAACTTTTAACTATATCATTATATATTATTTCCGATTTCCTTTATTATATAGCTACTATAGTCATTTAACATCATCAAGAATTTGCATGTCAATTTAAAAAGCTATTAAGTGGTGAACCACTTACCTCAAGGCCACGTCAAGCGTCTCGACGAGGCTCCTGGACGCCGCTCACGCGCTCGTCACCTACACAACATAATTTTATCATTACTATTAACAAAAACCTCCATTTCTCAACTATATGTTAAAATTCTCAACTATGCCCAATTCTCTCTATATAGCTCCTAACTTGTTTCTAATTCAACCGAGACTCTCAAATCCCGATTTTTGTGGAAAAGTTTTAGTTTTGGACCCCTAGGGATATCCCCACACGGTCCGTTTACTTGTCGAAGGCTTAAAACGAAAAATCACATTTTTAATTCAAGTGGACAGCCCTTGACAGAATAGATGGTAACCTGCTGCTCGGGGCTCCGTTTTCCTTCGTTCTTTTTCCTACGGCTCACTTACATCACATTCTAGTCACACGACAAATTTCATTGAGAAATATTATCGTTTGCTATGTCAAATCTAAGGAAAACGTCCGTTTTGGACACTTTCGGGCGCAATTAAGTGCCCGTTTTGCAAACTCTTGGTTTCGGGTTAGCGACGCTAGATTTTATTCCATAACTAAGCTTCATTTAACTTATAATGACTAACTAAACTCATTTCGTGTCATAAAAATTGCATTAGCTAACCGTTTCACTTCTCAGAGCTCTAACGACACTATATTGTGCATAACTTGCACAATTTTTATCCGATTCGATCCGTTCCAAAACCTATGGTTTTCTATGGTTCCTAGGCATCATTTGAGGTGTAGAACACCCCCAAATAAGCCAAATATGGTCAGGTCTCCTCTAGCTCAAATTTGAGCTCGGGAATCCACTTTTTTTTTCTACAACAATGCCTTTGAAATCTCTAAACACTTCTCTAAATTTTTCTAACCTCTTTGAGGCTTTAAATTGGTTTCAAAACCATCAAATTTTAAGGTCTAACTACTGCCCTACAAGTTTCTAATACATACTTAAATCTCACTTGGTCATTAGAGTGCTCAAAATTCACTCAAGACTTTTCTCAATCACTTGGTGTGCAATAACCACCATTTTCGGTTCTATTTTTTAGGGTGGGTATAACAGCCCTTATACATCATTTTAAGGCATCAATTACACACAACAATCATCTCTCATGAGTCCATAACACTCACATGAGGTTCTAGCAAGATTTAAAAGCA
>CM034470.1:27009439-27011939 GCA_019925255.1 Litchi chinensis
CCAATCCTTCAAGCAAGAACTTCAAGGCATTACTCGAGAAGTCTTCAACCTCCGAACCTTCACAGAGCATGAGATGAGAGCCGTTCGTAGTGAGGTAGAGGATGTCCGCACAGAGTGGAATGGGCACAAGCACACCTTTGTTACTGGATCAGGTTCATCAAGCCCTCTCAGTATGAACACGATCAATGTGCCTAAACCTGCTACCTACAATGGCACTCGTAATGCTACTGAAGTCGAAAACTTCCTCTTTGGTCTTGAACAATACTTCGAGGCTAAGTTTGTCAAGGACGACGCTTCAAGAATCAGCAATGCCCCAACCTTCCTTCGAGACGCAGCACAACTATGGTGGCGACGGAAGCATGGTGACATGGATAAGGGCATATGTTCCATTAACACATGGGACGACTTCAAGCGAGAATTGAAGAAGCAATTCTGCCCAAGTAATGCAGAAAAGGAGGCACGAGGTCGTTTACGTCGACTCAAGCAAACAGGGAGCATCCGGGACTATGTCAAAGAATTCACCACCCTCATCCTTGAAATAGAAGACATGTCTGACAAAGACTCTCTCTTTTACTTTATGGATGGTCTTAAAGATTGGGCAAGAGTGGAGCTTGAAAGGCGAAGCGTGCAGAATCTTGATGAAGCTATCGCAGAAGCCGAGTCACTCACCGAATACTCCAACCAATCTAAGGATAAGAAGACCAGCCAAGGTAAAAGTGGGGGAGAGAAGAATGATCACAAGGACCAAGGGCGCAATAATGGAGGACAGCGTAAGCCTTCCCAAGGAGACAAGCAAGAAGGAGGTAAGCCTGATACTCCTAAGCCTAAATCTCCTTGTTTTATATGCAATGGTCCACATTGGGTGCGAGATTGTCCGAAGCGGAAAGCCCTCAATGCATTAGTCAACCAATAGAGGAGGACCCTTCCAGTGACTCTGAAGCAGGAATGAGTTCTCTTCGTATCATTGGGGCCCTTAAAGGCAGACCCATGCCACCCTCATCTATCAAGAAGGGCCTAATGTACGTCCATGCCACCATCAATGGGAAAGACATTCGTGCAATGCTAGACACCGGGGCAACGCACAACTTCATCTCCAAAGAATAGGCCAAACGGTTAGGCCTCAAGGTAGTCAATGGAGGGGGTACGCTTAAAGCCGTCAACTCACCAGCCAAGCCAATAGCTGGTATTGCCAAAGCAGTGCCCACAAAACTCGACGCATGGAGTGGAAGCCTTAACTATTCCTTCGTGCCAATGGATGACTTTCAGGTGGTACTAGGCATGGAGTTCTTCGATCAGGTACATGCCTTCCCCTTTACTGCAACAAACTCTCTTAGATTCTTGATGGCAGCACAACTTGCATGATTCCGACGGAGCGCTCAACCAAGGTAGAATCCAAGGCACTATCCGCTCTACAATTCAAGCGAGGGATGAAGACTGACCCAAGCTATCTTGCCACCATTCGAGAGCTCAATGATGGGGAGGATATCACCATAGTCAAGGACCCTACACCCACCGATGTACAGTACATCCTAGATGAATACAAGGATGTCATGCCTCAAGAACTGCCGAATAAGCTACCACCCAAACGAGAGGTTGACCACCAAATTGAGCTGGAACTAGGTGTTAAACCCCCAACCATGGCGCCTTACCGCATGGCACCTCCGGAGTTGGCAGAGCTGAGGAAACAACTCCAAGACTTGTTGGATTCAGGATACATCCAACCTTCTAAGGCACTTTATGGGGCACCAGTGTTATTTCAAAAGAAGAAGGATGGGTCTCTCCGCATGTGCATTGACTACCGAGCACTAAACAAGATCACCATCAAGAACAAGTACTCGATACCTCTTATCTCCGACCTATTCGATCAGCTTGGTCATGCTCATTACTTCTCCAAGCTAGATTTGCGATCAGGGTATTACCAAGTACGCATTGCACCAGAGGACATACCTAAGACAACGTGTGTTACAAGGTATGGTGCTTTCGAATTCCTAGTCATGCCTTTTGGTCTCACCAACGCGCCAGCTACCTTTTGCACACTTATGAACAAGTTATTCCATCCTTTCCTTGACCGATTTGTGGTAGTATACTTGGATGATATAGTGGTCTATAGCACTACCCTTGAAGAACATGTGCAGCACCTTAAACAAGTCTTCCAAGTACTTCGAGAAAATGAACTCTACATCAAACGAGAGAAATGCTCATTTGCCCAACAAGAGGTGGAGTTCCTTGGCCATCGCATTCAAGAAGGCAAGTTGATGATGGACCAAGCGAAGGTAAAAGCCATACAAGAGTGGGAACCACCTACCAAGGTGCCAGAGCTACGATCATTCCTTGGGTTAGCAAACTACTATCGTCGCTTCATCAAGGGCTACTCAACTAAAGCTGCACCTTTGACCGATCTACTTAAGAAGAACCTCACTTGGCATTGGTCCGATAGATGCCAACATGCTTTTGAGGATCTAAAGAAGGCCATTTCCGAGGAGCCAGTGTTAGTCTTGCC
>CM034470.1:27026939-27031939 GCA_019925255.1 Litchi chinensis
TTATTTTGTAGCTCATTTGTTTTTATTGTGTGCCGCCGTCGGACGAGATCGAGACCTTTTGCTTGCATACACATTGATAGGTGGGCGATAGCGCAAGACGTGTATATACATTTTTGTATTATGTATTTAATCATGTATATTTTGAATTTCAATGATGTTGAGATTGCAAAATGTAAATATATTCATGCATACTATATATGATTCATATATGTATACTTGGCATTAAAGCTTATTGTTATGCTTATGAAAGTGTGATGAATGATGCATGATTGAGAATAAAGAAGTTGGGAGGTGTATTGAAATAGTCGAAGTGTTATTTTCCTTACAGGTCAAATTTTTGGTTTATCAAAAATGCAGCCGTTATGCTGCCGAAATTTTTATAAAATGAATTTGAAAAAGAATCAAAGAAAATGTTTACCACTCCCAACCAGTGACGATAAAAATTCAAATCACTAAGTTTTAACGAGTAAACCGGATACAGAAAGAAAGGGTTCGCTTCCCGGATGTCTTCGATCCGACAAGTCGGTTTCGAGGAATCCGTTGAAGTGCCCGGCAGGATTCTCCAGACAAGAGCTTAGATAAGGTCTGGGAAGGGTCCTGTCAAGTTGGTATCAGAGCCCGGTTCTCGTTCAGCTAAGAAACAGTTTTCAGAAAGAAAGTTGTAAAAAGAAAAGTTGAGTTATTTCGCATAAAGTATGCGTCAATAATGCATAAATTAAAGCGTGAGTTTTATTGCTCGTTTTGAGCATATTATGAGTATGCATGAGATTTTGAGTTAATATTGCTTGAGATTATCATGCCAGATTTTATTGAGCTAGTTTGCTAAACCTGAATTTTGGTTTTGTGGCTATTAGTGTACTAGTACACCCTTAGCTATGCAGCGCAGAGATCGTCCGAGGACGAGACGGGTAGCCACAGAGGCACCCCCATCACAAGAGGAGCATGTTGACGAGTCCGTCAATGTGCCAGAGAGTTCACCCCATCCTGAGCCATCCCAGCCAGCAGGATCAGAGCCTGCCCCAGGACCTATTCCAAGGCAGATGGAGCAGATGGCTCAAATGTTAGCAGCGGCCCTTCAGCAGCCGCGAGAGTCTGGGATATCGATTGAGCGCGCCCGTAAATTAGGCGCGAAGCCGTATGATGGTAGCGGAGATCCCGAGAGAGCATTGTCTTGGTTAGAGGCAAATGAGGAGATTTTTCAGATGATGGGGTGTACAGGGAAGCAGATGGTCTCCTATTCCGCTTTCTTACTTAAAGATCGCGCCAAGGACTGGTGGAAGGCGCATCAGAGAGCTCATTTAGAGGGAGTTACCTGGGTCGAGTTCAAGAGAGAGTTTACAGACAGATTTTTCCCCAAGAGCTATAAGGATGCTAAAATACAAGAGTTTTATAGATTGGAGCAGGGGGACTCCTCAGTACCAGAGTATGAAAAGAAGTTTTCAGAGTTGATCCGTCTGGTTCCATTCTTTGCAGAGAATGAGGAAGAGAAGATCAACAGGTTTATGGCAGGTCTTAACCCCGCAGTTAGGACTATTGTCACATCTGCCTCACATACTAGATATGGGCAGCTAGTAGAGGCAGCTACCAGAGTAGAGCAGAGCGCACAGACTGCTGTAGAGTCCAAGTCGAAATTCAGTCAGAAGCGGAGCTGGACCGGTAGCCATCAGGGAGAGTCCAGCAAGGTGCCCAAAAGTGGGCAACGCTCAGTAGGGTCACAGAGTCGGCAGCAGAGTCAGAGACCCCAGACCAGTCAGAGTTCTTTTCGATCATCAACAGGGTCCAGGAGCCAGCAGAGCTGGAGGAGCCGACCGTTGTGCGCTAGATGTGGCCGATTACATCATGGTGAGTGCCTTCAGGGCAAGACAGGGTGCTTCAGGTGTGGACAGGAGGGCCACTTCATGAGAGACTGTCCCAGTGCAGTAGCTTCGAGCCCATCAGAGGCCAGATCAGCAGTTCAGGGGCAGACTAGTGGGAGCCGTGGACCCGATAGGGGAGGCCCCTAGACTGGAGGAGCTACTAGTGCATGGCAGCCTGGTAGCGGAGCAGGTAGAGATATACCCCCCAGAGGACAGCCAGGTAGACCTCCCAGAGCACCGGGAGGATGAAGACATGAATCCGACCAAATTCCTTTCCGTCGGTAAGCAACACAGGATATCGGTCTAACCCGCAAGACGACGATCGTGCTTGGGGAAATCATGAAAAGAATGGATGGCTCACAGTTCGTTGCACAAGCAAGGAGCCTGCAAGCCCATGCCATCCAAACACCACTCATACGTCCGTTGCGTACACTTAGCGATGACCCAACCAAACGAACCGCAACCCAACGACGACTAGCATCATCGAGCATGCGGAAACATCGAGAAAGGCCACACCAGCACCGCTAGACGCGAAAGGCAACGAAAATCAAAAGAGCGCGGACGAACACCACGGGGGCTTCACACCACGCCTAGACAACCGCAGCCAACCCACCTACTGCTAGACTCACACGGCCGAGGCCATAGCTAACGTTTTCGAATGAGTAGAGCATCGGCAAATCCAAGCATAATGCTTGTCGCCCCCACAATGGGCATCGAAGGGTGACCGAGAAAGAGCAACGATGCACACCAAGAAGGCTTCACACCACGCCTAGACAACCGCACCTAACCCACCTACTGTCGTTGGACTCAAACACCGAGGCCAATTTCCGTCAGACTCACACGGCCGAGGCCATAGCTAACGTTTTCGAATGAGTAGAACATCGGCAAATCCAAGCGTAATGCTTATCGCCCCCATAATGGGCATCGAAGGGTCACCGAGAAGGAGCAGCGATGCACACCAAGAAGGCTTCACACCACGCCTAGACCACCGCAGCCCGCCCACCTATTGGCATTAGACTCACGCGACCGAGGCCACAGTTAACGTTTTCGGCAAGTCGAACGTTGGAAAATCCAACCGTGATGCTTTTCCCCCACAATGGGCATCGAAGGGTCACCGAAAGGAGCAACGATGCACACCAAGAAGGCTTCACACCACGCCTAGACCACCGCAGCTCGCCCACCTATTGGCGTTAGACTCACACGACCGAGGCCATAGCTAACGTTTTCGGCAAGTCAAACGTTGGAAAATCAAACCGTGATGCTTTTCCCTCCCGATGGCATCGTTAGGACACCGAGGATAGGCTATATCGAACGCACCGCGTCGTTCCAATTTTTCCCCACTTTTCGATTTTTTCGCACCGGGTGGCCGCCGAACGGGCCACTGGAACGACCGAGGGTGGTCGGACCGATGGGCACGCCCGTTGCCCACGTGCCCCCCACACCAAGCTAGTGGTGTGGGGGGAATGGGGGGGAGGCCTGGCCAAGGGCTTGGCTGCTGGTGGGCAGCCAAGCACCTCCCCCCTAAAGAGGTTTTAAAGACATTGCAGGAGTGCCACGAGGAAACATTGAAATGCTTGAGTTGTCACACCCCCCCTAAAAAATTCAATTCTTTGAATTTTGATGAGATTTTTTGCAGAGATGCTAAGAATAATGTAATCTACATTGACAAAAAATTTGAAAAATTTTCGAGCACGGGAAGTATTTTTTTTTATTTTTTGAAGCGATAAAAAAAAAATCATAAAAAAAATAGAAAAAAGCTCAAAAATGGATTTTGATTGCATGGAAAAATCCCTAAAATCTCAAATTGAATTATGATGTATACATTGTGCGGGCAAAAATGAGGTTTGCTCGGAGAAATTTTTAGATTTCCATATTCTGACACATTTTCCGCACCGACGTGCAGCAACTGGGCACACTTGTGCCCATGTTGGGCACCAAAGTGGCTGCAGAACGAAGTTTTGAATTTTGATGTGATCTTTTGCAGAGATGTTAAGAATAATGTAAGCAACATGGAGAACAAGTTTCAAAACGTTTCGAGCACGGAAAGTATTTTTTTCTATTTTTTGAAGTGATAAAACGGGAAAAATCATTAAAAATAGAAACAATGTCAAAAATGGATTTTGGTTGCATGGAAAAATCCCTAAAATCTCAAATTGAATTATGATGTATACATTGTGCGGGCAAAAATGAGGTTTGCTAAGAGAAATTTTTAGATTTCCATATTCCGGCGCATTTTCAATACCGACGTGCAGCAACTGGGTACACTTGTGCCCATGTTGGGCACCAAAGTGGCTGCAGAACGAAGTTTTGAATTTTGAAGTGATCTTTTGCAGGGATGTTAAGAATAATGTAAGCAACATGGAGAACAAGTTTCAAAACGTTTCGAGCACGGAAAGTATTTTTTTCTATTTTTTGAAGTGATAAAACGGGAAAAATCATTAAAAATAGAAACAATGTCAAAAATGGATTTTGGTTGCATGAAAAAATCCCTAAAATCTCAAATTAAATTATGATGTATACATTGTGCGGGCAAAAATGAGGTTTGCTCGGAGAAATTTTAAGTATTGCGGTTTTCGGGCCATTTTGTGCACATCAGTGCTGCCAGGCACAGCGCGCGACCTGCCCAGGCTGCCAGGCAGCAGCGCGCGCGCTGCCCAGGCTGCCAGGCAGCAGCGCGCGCGCGGCCAGGCTGCCAGGCAGCACAGCGCGCGCGGCCCAGGCTGCCAGGCAGCACAGCGCGCGCGTGCTCAGGCTGCCAGGCAGCAGCGCGCGCGGCCCAGGCTGCCAGGCAGCACAGCGCGCGCGCTGCTCAGGCTGCCAGGCAGCACAGCGCGCGCGCTGCCCAGGCTGCCAGGCAGCACAGCGCGCGCGGCCAGGCTGCCAGGCAGCACAGCGCGCGCGTGCCCAGGCTGCCAGGCAGCAGCGCGCGCGGCCAGGCTGCCAGGCAGCACAGCGCGCGCGGCCAGGCTGCCAGGCAGCAGCGCGCGCTGCCTGCCAGGCTGCCAGGCAGCAGCGCGCGCTGCGGCCAGGCTGCCAGGCAGCACAGCGCGCGCGGCCAGGCTGCCAGGCAGCACAGCGCGCGCTGCCTAGGCTGCCAGGCAGCAGCGCGCGCGCGGCTCCAGGCTGCCAGGCAGCAGCGCGCGC
>CM034470.1:27044439-27049439 GCA_019925255.1 Litchi chinensis
CCGTGATGCTCTTCCCCCACAATGGGCATCTAAGGGTCATCGAAATGGAGCAACGATGCCCACCAAGAAGGCTTCACACCACGCCTAGACCACCGCAGCCCCCCCACCTATTGGCGTTAGACTCACACGACCGAGACCATAGCTAACGTTTTCGGCAAGTCGAACGTTGGAAAATCAAACCATGATGTTTTTCCCTCCCGATGGCATCGTTAGGACACCGAGGATAGGCTACATCGAACGCACCGCGCCGTTCGAATTTTTCCCCACTTTTCGATTTTTTCGCACCGAGTGGCCGCTGGATGGGCAGTCGCCGGACGGGCCACCGGACCGACCGGGGGTCGTCGGACTGATGGGCACGCCCGTTGCCCACGTGCCCCCCACACCAAGCTAGTGGTGTGGGGGGAACGGGGGGGAGGCCTGGTGACATGACCCTTCCCAGACCTTATCTAAGCTCTTGTCTGGAGAATCCTGCCGGGCACTTCAACGGATTCCTCGAAACCGACTCATCGGATCGAAGACATCCGGGAAGCGAACCCTATCTTTCTGTATCCGGTTTACTCGTTAAAACTTAGTGATTTGAATTTTTATCGTCACTGGTTGGGAGTGGTAAACATTTTCTTTGATTCTTTTTCAAATTCATTTTATAAAAATTTCGGCAGCATAACGGCTGCATTTTTAATAAACCAAAAATTTGACCTGTAAGGAAAATAACACTTCGACTATTTCAATACACCTCCCAACTTTTTTAATTCTCAATCATGCATCATTCATCACACTTTCATAAGCATAACAATAAGCTTTAATGCCAAGTATACATATATGAATCATATATAGTATGCATGAATATATTTACATTTTGCAATCTCAACATCATTGAAATTCAAAATATACATGATTAAATACATAATACAAAAATGTATATACACGTCTTGCGCTATCGCCCACCTATCAATGTATATGCAAGCAAAAGGTCTCGATCTCGTCCGACGGCAGCACGCAATAAAAACAAATGAGCTACAAAATAAATCAGAGGTTAGTGCAATAAGGATATATAATATCACATACACCAACATAAGAATTCATTATTGACTCGAGTTTTACAACTTCTTTAAAAATTCTTCCATGTGTATCCTTGACTCATTCTAACCATCACGGACGATTATAACTAACGCCGATCATGAAGCTACTAAAGTGTCTCGACCACTACGTTACGGAATTCACTACATCGTACGTAGGGCGCCAAACTATTTACTGAACAACTACAATGCGGAATTCTCTGCATCGCAAATGTAGTGCTAGATCTCTAGACGACTACGAACGGAATTTACTGCATCGCTTCATAGCGCTAACTGTCAACTAACCAACTACGTGTGGAATTGCCTGCATCGCAACGTAGCGCTATACTTTTCTATAAACTGAGCGATTACGGACGGAATTCTCTGCGTCGTCACGTAACGCTAAATTTCATAAACTTATAAGGTATACACATGGGTTTTCATAATCAATTTCTTTAAGTGCAAAAGCACAAATGACTTTAGTTTGAAAATCTTGAAAGCTTTCTTAGTTCATTTTCTCTACATACAACTCATAATCATTTTCTAGAAACATATGGATTACATAGGAATCCATACGCTTGACTTTTAACTATATCATTATATATTATTTCCGATTTCCTTTATTATATAACTACTATAGTCATTTAACATCATCAAGAATTTGCATGTCAATTTAAAAGCTATTAAGTGGTGAACCACTTACCTCAAGGCTACGTCAAGCGTCTCGACGAGGCTCCTGGACGCCGCTCACGCGCTCGTCACCTACACAACATGATTTTATCATTACTATTAACAAAAACCTCAATTTCTCAACTATATGTTAAAATTCTCAACTATGCCCAATTCTCTCTATATAGCTCCTAACTTGTTTCTAATTCAACCGAGACTCTAAAATCCCGATTTTTGTGGAAAAGTTTTAGTTTTGGACCCCTAGGGATATCCCCACACGGTCCGTTTACTTGTCGAAGGCTTAAAAGGAAAAATCACATTTTTAATTCAAGTGGACAGCCCTTGACAGAATAGGCGATAACCTGCTTCTCGGGGCTCCGTTTTCCTTCGTTCTTTTTCCTATGGCTCACTTATATCACATTCTAGTCACACGACAAATTTCATTGAGAAATATTATCGTTTGCTAAGTCAAATCTAATGAAAACGCCCGTTTTGGACACTTTCGGGCGTAATTTAATGCACGTTTTGCAAACTCTTGGTTTCGGGTTAGCGACACTAGATTTTTTTCCATAAATAAACTTCATTTAACTAATAATGACTAACCAAACTCATTTCGTGCCATAAAAATTGCATTAAGCTAACCGTTTCACTTCTCAGAGCTCTAACGGCACTATTTTGTGCATAACTTGCACAATTTTTATCGGATTCGATCCGTTCCAAAACCTATGGTTTTCTATGGTTCCTAGGCATCATTTGAGGTGTAGAACACCCCCAAATAAGCCAATTATGGTCAGGTCTTCTCTAGCTCAAATTTGAGCTCGGGAATCATCTTTTTTGGCTACAACAATGCCTTTGAAATTTCTAAACACTTCTCTAAATTTTTCTAACCTCTTTGAGGCTTTAAATTGGTTTCAAAACTATCAAATTTTAAGGTCTAACTACTTCCCTACAAGTCTCTAATACATACATAGGTCTAACTTGGTCATTAGAGTGCTCAAAATTCACTCAAGACTTTTCTCAATCACTTGGTGTTCATAAAACACTAATCTCGGTTTTTATTTTGAGGGAGGGTGTAACAGCCCATTTACATCAATTTAAGGCAGCTATTACACTCAAAACTCATCCTTAATGATTATATAACAATCTCATGAGGTTCTAACAAGATTTAAAAGCAATCTAATCAACCAAATCAACAACACAACCACAACAACAAAAGCTGTCACAGTTTCTGTTCTGTTTCAGCAGCAAATTGAAGAGAATAGATGTTAATCTCACTTAGAGCTTGCTTGGAGAGTTTAAATGACTTACTAGGGACCCTAAGAGGTGGATTGAGGGGATGGAAGGCTGGTTGGGAGGTTATTTCTTCCCTGGCCAACCAGCTCGCTGCACCCCATCGCGATTTTGCTCCAGCTCGCGTCTGGGTCTGTTTCGCTTGCTGTTTGCGTCCATTTCTGCTCTGTTTCTACTCGACCAGACCAGCACCTCTCCTCTTCTGCTCGTCCTCTTCCTTTGCTGCCCAGAACTGCAGTTTTACTGCCTTGGATCCCCCTGCTCCAACTCGCGAGCTGTTCTGCTCCAACTCGCGAGCTGTCCTTCGCGCGAGCTGCTGGCGCGCTGGGTCTGCTTCTTGCTCGACTTCTTTGCTTGGTTTGGACTGTTTTTGCTACTGATCACTTCCTTCTTCACTTGACTTCTTCTTCTTTCTTCTGGTTCTCTCTTCCTTGGTCACGGTAGCAACTATTCTCTCTTTCTCGAAGTCTCTCGTTCACTGGGCTGGAAGGGCTGAAATTTCTGCTGAAAAATCAGCTAAGTGTTGGCTTATATACTCATCAACTATTGTTATTTACATCTTGCCCCAACTCTCTTTAATTTCATTCTCATCTCCTTTTCTCGAAGCTCTCTCACGGCAACACCCCTCTTGGTCTCCCGTGTTTAATTCATTTCTCGTTTGATTTTAAATCTCATCTCGCTAGAATTTATTTTTAAAATGCTAAGCTTATTTTATTAATCTTGATTCTCTCTTTTTAATCGAATTTTAATTCGATTATTCTTTTACTAAAATCTTGGATCTCCTAACTTGGATTTTCATTGGGACGTTACTAAACTTTCTAATACGACGAATTTCGTCTTATTTTAAATGAATAAACATCGGAGGCTATGAAATTAAATCAATTAAACGTAGAGAGTTATATATTATCTCTCTAACTGAATTTCTAACGTTCGGACTTTAGAAGTCGGAGATAGGAGTTTACACCTGGCCAAGGCCTTGGCTGTTGGTGGGCAGCCAAGCACCTCCCCCCTAAAGAGGTTTTAAAGACATTGCATGAGTGCCAGGAGGAAACATTGAAATGTTTGAGTTGTCACACCCCCCCTAAAAAATTCAATTCTTCGAATTTTGATGAGATTTTTTGCAGAGATGCTAAGAATAATGTAATCTACATTGACAAAAAATTTGAAAAATTTTCGAGCACGGGAAGTATTTTTTTTTATTTTTTGAAGCGATAAAACGGGAAAAATCATAAAAAATAGAAAAAAGGTCAAAAATGGATTTTGATTGCATGGAAAAATCCCTAAAATCTCAAATTGAATTATGATGTATACATTGTGCGGGCAAAAATGAGGTTTGCTCGTACAAATTTTAAGATTTCCATATTCCGGCCATTTTGTGCGCGCATGGCCAGGTTGCCAGGCAGCAGCGCGCGCGCTGCCCAGGCTGCCAGGCTACAACGCGCGTGCGGCCAGGCTTTGGCAGCCAGGCACAGCACGCACGCTGCCCACGACCGCACGGATCCGAGGCACCAAGTAGCCTCTTTTTGCAATTTTGGGTTGTTTTGAAAACGGGCATATTCCCGAGTGTTATGAAATATCGGGAAAAATCGGAATTTGCATGGGATTTTTAGAGGGGGCGGTAAGCACGGAGGTTGCGCCAAAGGGAGCCCCAAGGCCCAAGGCCCGTCTTTTGATAACTAAATGTATATTATCTGTATTCGGGTCACCGAACATCGAACGCACCGCGCCGTTCGAATTTTTCCCCACTTTCTGATTTTTTCCGCACCGGGTGGCCGCCGGACGGGCCACCGGACCGACCGAGGGTGGTCGGACCGATGGGACGCCCGTTGCCAACGTGCCCCCCACACCAAGCTAATGGAGTGGTGTGGGAGGAACGGGGGGGAGGCCTGGCCAAGGCCTTGGCTGCTGGTGGGCAGCCAAGCACCTCCCCCCTAAAGAGGTTTTAAAGACATTGCAGGAGTGCCACGAGGAGACGTTGATATGCTT
>CM034470.1:27069439-27076939 GCA_019925255.1 Litchi chinensis
TTGGCGTTAGCAGCACACGGCCGAGGCTGTAGCTAACGTTTTCGGCAAGCCCAACCTTGGCAAATCCAAGTGCAATGCTAATCGCCCCCACAATGGGCATCGAAGGGTGACCGAGAAAGAGCAGCGATGCACACCAAGAAGGCTTCACACCACGCCTAGACAACCGCAGCCAACCCACCTACTGCTAGACTCACACGGCCAAGGCCATAGCTAACGTTTTCGAATGAGTAGAGCATCGAAAAATCCAAACATAATGTTTTTCCCCCGTAATGGACGTCGAAGGGTCACCGAGCGATGCACACCGAGAAGGCTTCACCACCACGCCCAGACCACCGCAGCCCAGCCCACCTATTGGCGTTAGTAGCACACGGCCGAGGCCGTAGCTAACGTTTTCGGCAAGCCAAACCTTGGCAAATCCAAGCGCAATGCTAATCGTCCCCACAATGGGCATCGAAGGGTGACCGAGAAAGAGCAGCGATGCACACCAAGAAGGCTTCACACCACGCCTAGACAACCGCAGCCAACCCACCTACTGCTAGACTCACACGGTCGAGGCCATAGCTAACGTTTTCGAATGAGTAGAGCATCGGAAAAACCAACCGTGATACTTTTCCCCCACAATGGGCATCTAAGGGTCATCGAAACGGAGCAACGACGCCCACCAAGAAGGCTTCACACCACGCCTAGACAACCGCAGCCAACCCACCTACTGCTAGACTCACACGACCGAGGCCATAGCTAACGTTTTCGAATGAGTAGAGCATCGGAAAATCCAAACGTAATGTTTTTCCCCCGTAATGGACGTCGAAGGGTCACCGAGCGATGCACATCGAGAAGGCTTCACCACCACGCCTAGACCACCGCAGCCGAACTGTAAACCCATATTCTCAATCTATAATCTCCTAGTGTTAAAAGATTGATTAGAGAGTTAAAATAAATCTCTATATTAAATTAATTGAATTTCATGATATTAGAGATTTAAAAAATTTTAAGGTTGACGACGAAATTCGTCAACTATAAAATTTTTAGTAGCATTGCAATAAAATCAAGTTAGTATTAATTTAAATCGATTCATTGATTTCGTGAACGCCCATCCTAGAACTTCACAACACTCAAATTAGTACAGAAAAATATTAATGATGAGTAAAATGACACATCCGCAAACAAGAGACAAGTGAAAGGAAACAATACAAATAAGTGCATAGTTGAGAATTTAGGATGTGTTATTTAGAATGGTTAGTTAATTAATAACTAAATTTAATTTAGTTAAAGAGATGGTTTATAATTAAAATAAATCAAGGGACAAGCTTGACTCTTCATAAAATATCAATGAAATATATATATAATATATGAAACAAATGATGAAAGAAAAGTGGAAACAAACATGGATGGGCAAACATGAAAAACAAAGAAATGAGAGGAGATGGAAGTGAAATTAAAATATGATAGGGCTTGAATGCAATTAGGAGAAGTGTTATTAGTATAAAAGTGACCCTTGGCTGAAAATTTCAGCAAACAAAGCAACCATTCAGTCGAGTGAAACAAGAAGATTCGAGAGAGTCAAGACTGAAAGAGCAGATCACGCGTGAAGCAGAAATTACAGCCGTGAATCAAAGCCGAACCGAAGAGGATCAAGACTTGAAGTAAGGCAAGGAGAAGAGAAGAAGAAGGCGTGAAAAGAAGAAGAAAATCAGCTGCTGGTCGTGCATAACAAAAGCAACCAGCAGCAACACAAAATAGAACAGAAGCAGAAACGTGAAGGAAGTGCAGGGGTCTGGACGCCAGACCAGAAAAGTGGGAGAAGAAGCAATCATCCAGCCCATTCAAGCCTTGAATCCTCTTCTCTAAGACCTCTCCCAAGTCTCTCTCAACTCTCTAAACTAAGAACCAAGTAAGAATCACTTCATCTCTTCTAGTTCTTGCTGAAAGTTTGAAGTAGGTAACTGCTGAAATTTTCTGCAGAAAATTGTTTTGTGTGGTGTTGGTGTTCTACACTTCAATCAAGTGTGGAATCCTAACTAGATGATGATGAGCTTTAATTAACATGTTTTTGTGTGTAAATGATGACTTAGAGTTGTATGTATGGGCTGCCACACACTTGAATTTAATGAAAACAAAAACAGCTCTCACGCCCTCTAACTAGTTGATAAAATGTGTGAGTGAAGTTTGAGTTTTCAAGTGACCAAGTTATGTTTGTGTGGGTGTTAAGGGCTTGAAGAGCAGTAAATAAGCTCTGAAAATAAGTGGTTTTGAACCCAAAATTTGGCATAAAAAGGATTAGAAAATTATAGGGAAGCATGTAGAGTTGCAAAGAAATTGTTTAAGCAACTTTGTCAATCCCGAGCTGAATTTTGAGCTAGAGGAGACCTGACTATATTTGACTTATTTGGGGGTGTTCTA
This sequence comes from Litchi chinensis, assembly GCA_019925255.1. Taxonomy (NCBI): domain Eukaryota; kingdom Viridiplantae; phylum Streptophyta; class Magnoliopsida; order Sapindales; family Sapindaceae; genus Litchi; species Litchi chinensis. Next base: position 27,071,840 of record CM034470.1, read on the forward strand.
CACCTCAAATGATGCCTAGGAACCATAGAAAACCATAGGTTTTGGAACGGATCGAATTCGATAAAAATTGTGCAAGTTATGCACAAAATAGTGTCGTTAGAGCTCTGAGAAGTGAAACGGCTAGGTTAATGTGATTTTTATGGCATGAAATAAGTTTAGTTAGTCATTATAAGTTAAATGAAGCTTAGTTGTGGAAGAAAAACTAGTGTCGCTAACCCGAAACCAAGAGTTTGCAAAACGTGCACTAAAACGTACCCGAAAGTGTCCAAAACGGATGTTTTCATTAGATTTGACATAGCAAACGATAATATTTTTCAACGAAATTTGACGTGTGACTAGAACGTGAGATAAGTGAACCGTAGGAAAAAGAACGAAGGAAAACGGAGCCCCGAGCAGCATGTTATTGCCTGTTCTGTTATGGGCTGTTCGTTTGAATAAAAATGTGATTTTTCCGTTTTAGGCCTATATCAAGTAAACGGATCACGTGGGGGTATCCCTAGGGGTCCAAAACTAAAACTTTTCCACAAAAATCAGGATTTGAGAGTCTCGGTTGAATTAGAATCGAGTTAAGAGCTATATAGAGAAAATTGGACATAGTTGGGAATTCTAGCATATAGTTGAGAAATGGAGGTTTTTGTTAATAGTAATAAAGAGAACTTGTTGTGTAGGTGACAAGCGCGTGAGCGGTGTCCAGGAGCCTCGTCGAGACGCTTGATGCGGAGTGACGCGGCTTCGAGGTAAGTGGTTCACCACTTAATAGTTTTTTAAATTGTCATGCAAATTCTTGATGATGTTAAATGACTATAGTAGCTAAGTAATAAAGGAAATCGAAAATGATAATTAATGATGTAGTTAAAGTTTAAGCTTATGGATTCTTATGGAATCCATATGTTACTAGAAAGTGATAATGAGTTGTATATAAAGAAAATGGAATAAGAGAGTTTGCAAGATATTCAAACTAAAGTCATTTGTGCCTTTGCACTGAAAGAAATTTAGTATGAAAACCATGTGTATACCTTATAAGTTACCGAATTTTAGCGTTATGTGACGACGCAGAGAATTCTGTCCGTAATCGCTCAGTTTATAGAAAAGTATAGCGCTACGTTGCGATGCAGACAATTCCGCACGTAGTTGGTTAGTTGACAGTTAGCGCTACGAAGCGATGCAGTAAATTCCGCTCGTAGTCGTCTAGAGATTTAGCACTACAATTGCGATGCAGAGAATTCCGTATTGTAGTCGTTCAGTGAATGGTTTAGCGCCCTACGTACGATGCAGTAAATTCCGTAACGTAGTGGTTGAGATGCAATAGTAAGCTTCACGTTGGCGTTAGTTATAATCGCCCGTGATGGTTAGAACGAGAAAAAGGGTACACATGGAAGAATTTAAAGAAGTTGTAAAACTTGAATAAACAACAAATTCTTATGCTGGTGTATGTGATATTATATATCCTTATTGCACTAACCCCTTGTTTATTTTGTAGCTCATTGTTTTTATCACGTGTCGCCATCGGACGAGATCAAAATCTTTTGTTTACATATATTTATAGGTGGGCAATTGCGCAAGACGCTGGGATATATTTTGTATATGTATTCAATCGTGTATATTGTGAATTTGAATGATGTAGGGATTGTAAAAGTGATAAATATTCTTGTGTTTATACATTTGGTGCACTTATGTATCTTATGAATTGTTTATGCTTATGAAACTATGATGAATGATGCATGATTGAGAATAAAGAAGTTGGGAGGTTTACAGAAATAGTTGAAGTGTTGTTTTCTTGAGAGGTAAAATTTTGGTTTATCAAAAACGAAGTCGTTATGTTGCCGAAATTTTTATAAAATGAAATTGAAATAGAATTAAACAAAAGGTTTGTCCCTCCCAACCAGTAACAGATAAAATCAAATCACTAAGTTTTAACGAGTAAACTGGATACAGAAAGATAGGGTTCGCTTCCCGGATGTCTTCGATCCGACGAGTCGGTTTCGAGGAAGTCGTTGAAGTGCCCGACAGGATCCTCCAGACGAGAGCTTAGATAAAGTCTGGGAAGGGTCCTGTCAAGTTGGTATCAGAGCCCGGTTCTCGTTCAGTTGAAAGAAAGTTTTAAGAGAAAAGTTTGAGCTATTTCGCACAAATTGTGCGCTAGTTATGCTTAAGGCATGAAGTTATTTTGTGCACGCATCATTTTCAGATTTTAAGAGTTATGCTTTCATCGATTGCATAAGCTAAAACATAAATTATAGTACTTAAATTCAGCATATTATGAATATGCTTCGAAGCAAGTTGCTAAGTAAAAGTTTATGCAGAAGAGTTTAAATTAATATTGTATGAAATTATCATGCCAGACTTTATTGAGCTAGTTTGCTAAACTTAACTTTTGATTTTGGCTATTAGTATATTAAATACATCTATAGTCATGTAACGTAGAGATCGTCCAAGGACGAGACAGACTGCCGCAGAGGCACCTACACCAGATAGAGAGCAGGTTGACGAGTCCATCAACGTGTCAGCTAGTTCCTCACCCCCAGGGCCGTCACAGCCAGCAAGATTAGAGCCTGCCCTAGGACCTAATCCAAGGCAGACTGAGCATATGGTTCAGATGTTAGCAGCGGTCCTTCAGCAATCGTGGGAGATCGGAGCGACGTCAGAGCGCGCCATCAGATTAGGCGCTAAGCAATATGACGGGACTGGAGACCCCGAGATAGCATGGTCATGGCTAGTGACGAACGAAGAAATATTTCAGGTTATAGGCTGCACAGAGGATCAGATGGTCGTCTACTCAGCTTTCCTGCTAAAGGATCGAGCCAAAGATTGGTGGAAGGCGCATCAGAGAGCGCATCCAGCTAGAGTATCATGGGAAGACTTTAAGAAAGAGTTCCTAGATAAGTTTTTCCCAAAGGTTTACAGAGATAAGAAGATTGAGGAATTTTACAGGCTAGACCAGAGGGACTCTTCAGTGACCGAGTATGAAAAGAGATTTTTCGAGCTAGTTCGTCTAGTTCCTCACATTGCTGAGAATGAAGAACGGAAGATTAGCAGATTTATGGCAGGTCTCAATCCTACGGTTAGAACCATAGTAACAACTGCTACACACCCTCGGTATGGACCATTGGTGGAGGCAGCCACCAGAGTTGAGCAGAGCGCCCAGATCGCCTTGAAGTCAAAGGCGCAATTCAGTTAGAAGCGGAGTTGGACCGGTAGTCATCAGGGAGAGTTCAGCAAGGTGCCCAAGAGTGGGCAGCGCGCAGCAGGGCACAGAGTCGGCAGCAGAGTCAGAGACCCCAGACCAGTCAGAGTTCTTTCCAGTCATCCGCCGGGTTCAGGAGCCAGCAGAGCTAGAGGAATCGACCATTGTGTGCTAGATGTGGCCGGTTACATCACGGTGAGTGCCTTCAGGGCAAGACAGGGTGCTTCAGGTGTGGACAGGAGGGCCACTTCATGAGAGACTGTCCCAGTGCAGTAGCTTCGAGCCCATCAGAGACCAGATCAGTAGTTCAGGGGCAGATTAGTGGGAGCCGTGGACCCGATAGGGGAGGCCCTCAGACTGGAGGAGCTACTAATGCATGGCAGCTTGGTAGCGGAGCAGGTAGAGATATACCCCCAGAGGACAGCCAGGTAGACCTCCCAGAGCGTCGATAGGTAGACCCCACAGTCAGGCTGCCAGAGTATATACAGTGACCCAGCAGGCGGCAAATGCTACACCAGATGTGGTCACACGTACCATCTTTTTATTTGATACTGATGCTCATGTATTGGTGGACCCAAGCGCCACCCATTCTTTTATTTCTCGAGAGTTCATAGATAGAGTCGGGATAGAGTGGAGTCCGACCAAGTGTAGCATGGTAGTGTCACTTCCCACAGGTAAGCATGAAGGTTCCGGCAAAGGGAGCCCCAAGGCCCAAGGCCCGTCTTTTGATAACTAAATGTATATTATATGTATTCGGGTCACCGAACATCGAATGCATAGCGCCGTTTGAATTTTTCCAAACTTTCTGATTTTTTCCGCACCGGGTGGCCGCCGGACGGGCCACCGGACCGACCGAGGGTGGTCGGACCGATGGGCACGCCCGTTGCCAACATGCCCCCCACACCAAGCTAATGGAGTGGTGTGGGAGGAACGGGGGGGAGGCCTGGCCAAGGGCTTGGCTGCTGGTGGGCAGCCAAGCACCTCCCCCCTAAAGAGGTTTTAAAGAGATTGCAGGAGTGCCACGAGGAGACGTTGATATGCTTGAGTTGTCACACCCCCCCTAAAAAATTCAATTCTACGAATTTTGATGAGATTTTTTGCAGAGATGCTAAGAATAATGTAATCTACATTGACAAAAAATTTGAAAAATTTTTTAGCACGGGAAGTATTTTTTTTTATTTTTTGAAGCGATAAAACGGGAAAAATCATAAAAAATAGAAAAAAGCTCAAAAATGGATTTTGATTGCATGGAAAAATCCCTAAAATCTCAAATTGAATTATGATGTATACATTGTGCGGGCAAAAATGAGGTTTGCTCGAATAAATTTTTAGATTTCCATATTCCGACGCATTTTCAACACCGACGTGCAACAACTGGGCACACTTGTGCCCATGTTGGACACCAAAGTGGCTGCAGAATGAAGTTTTGAATTTTGATGTGATCTTTTGCAGGGATGTTAAGAAAAATGTAAGCAACATGGAGAACAAGTTTCAAAACGTTTCGAGCACGGAAAGTATTGTTTTCTATTTTTTGAAGCGATAAAACGGGAAAAATCATTAAAAATAAAAACAATGTCAAAAATGGATTTTGATTACATGGAAAAATCCCTAAAATCTCAAATTAAATTATGATGTATACATTGTGCGGGCAAAAATGAGGTTTGCTCGGAGAAATTTTAAGTATTGCGGTTTTCGGGCCATTTTGTGCACTGATGTGCTGCCAGGCACAGCGCGCAGCCTGCCCAGGTTGCCAGGTAGCACAGTGAGCGCACGCCAGGCTGCCAGGCAGCACAGCGCGCGCAGGCTGCCAGGCTGCGCAGGCTGCCAGGCAGCAGCGCGCGCTGCCCAGGCTGCCAGGCAGCACAGCGCGCGCGGCCAACCTGCCGATTGCTGCCCATGGCTGCGCGGATCCAAGG
>CM034470.1:27081939-27094439 GCA_019925255.1 Litchi chinensis
ACGACCCCATTTCTGTCACAGTAAAAGGAATAGGTGGCCAGCCCAAAATAAAATCTTCCTTCTCCAAACCAAGCTTATATACCCCAAGCTTGATAAACACATTTTTCAAGTGATCAACATACTCCAGCAAGGCACTAACCTGCTGCTTTTGGAACAAAACAAAAGCTCCACCAGGATCCATTGAAATCTGAACCATTCCACATTTCAGCACCCCAACTAGTTGCCTCTCCAACTCTGCCCTCTCAAACCAGTGATCAATGTCATACCTAGGATTCAACTCTTTAGGCAGTCCTGCAGGTACCAGCTCCCCACAGTCATCCAACGAAACTACCCTTTCATCAACCACATTCTCAGGTTCAATTAGCACCACTGCTGCTAAGAAAGCTGTCCCCTCTTTCTTCCAGCCCCCATCATGATGCTTGGCCAAGTCAGCAACCTTTTTACCTCTGTCTTTCTTTATTGTTCCATATTCAACCTGCATAAAACAAGGGTTATCCTCATCCCCTATTACTATGCCTTTTAGGTGTGGCATCACCATCACCTTGGCCTTCACCAAGAAGTCCATCCCAAGTATGAGGTCGAAATCGCCAAGAGGAACCACCATCATGCTGCATTTCCCATGCCAATTGCCCACTGTTAAGGAAGTCTCCACTGCCCCACACACATGTATAGAGCTTGAGTTCACTGCTTTGATTTTGCTTTTGCTGTCCACCAGGTTTAACCCCAACCTGATTGCTTCCCGTTGAGCCATAAAAGTGTTGGTCGCCCCTGTGTCCAACATAGCTCTCACGTCCTGCCCATTAACCTGCACCACAACATGCATTAGTCCACTAAAATCAGTTTGTCTCTCCCCTGATATAGTGTTGAGCAGTAACAACGGATTCACACGAGAAGGTCCAGCATCCCCAGCATCATCATCATCAGCATCCTCACTGACTATTGCAGCAACTTTCTCCCTTTTAGGACAATCCTTAGCACGATGAGGATCACCACAAATAAAACAACCCTGTTGTGATTTTGTGTAACCAGAATAATGGTCCTTTCCCTGGTTCTTTTCCTCTTCCTTTCCCTCATATTTCTGCTTCCCAACAGCTTTGTTCTTCCCCTTTCTGCCCTTACCAGACTTCCCATTGTCTGTGCCAGAAGAAGAACTAATCCCACGGTAATCCACAAGACTCTCAGCAGCCGCCATGGCTGAGGGTATGTCCTTCACACCCTGTCTTCGTAATTCTGCCTGCGCCCATCCCTGCAAACCAGACATGAAGTTGAACAGCTTGTCATCCTCTGACATATTCTTGATGTCCAACATCAAAGAACTGAACTCCTTCACATAATCTCTGATAGAACCAATCTGTTTTAACTTCTTGAGAGACTCCCTTGCCACCCACGAAGTGTTACAAGGCAGGAATTGATCCTTCAACTCCTTTTTCAGAGACTTCCTAGTTTCAATTCTCGGTCTGCCTACACTAAGATCGTCTGCCATCCTAGTTCGCCACCATAACTTTGCATCCTTGCACAAGTACATGCTGGTTATGGATACCTGTTCCCCCACTGGTATCCTAGCAGCCCGAAAATATTGCTCCATATCCCACAGAAAGTTTTCCAACTCCTTGGCATTCCTACTGCCATCGAAGTGCTTCGGCTCTGGAACTTTAATCTTCGAAACAGTCCCCTCCTCATGAGGCTGAACCACTGCCCTTCTCAACAGTCTGATTTCATCCTCCATAGAACTGATCCGAGCCCTTAGACTATCCACCACTTCTGAGTTCTCCATTCTCACATTTCCCAGCCTGCTTTCCACTTCCTGTACAAAGTCTGAAAGTGTTGTCTGCAGTGTAAGAATCCTCTCAGAATTTTCGACAGTCACTGTTGCAAGATCCCCATACCCCTGTGGAGGCTCTCCAACAATTTGTTCCAACCTACTGATCCTCTCTTTCGCATCTGCAAGGGTCATTTTTGCACAGAATTACACAACCAGTCTTTCAACCGTGCTCTGATACCAACTGTCACACGCCTACTTTTTGCCTAAGAATTTTCAGCGTGCTGGCGCTAGAAATGCCCTTCTTAGCCAACCTAACACCCATACACACTGCCACCAAACAGTGTAGTTTGCTGCTGCCACTGATTTCCACGAAACTGTACACCAACACAGCTTGTCAAGCCCCCGCACAGCCTGCTCTGCCCTAACACAGCCTGCTGTAAATCTGGAATAGCCCAACACCCTTGTGTACCTGCAATTTCGCCTGCTGCCTGCCAAGCAATTCCTGCACATAATGCACTACATAAAACAACACATAATAATAACAAGAAGGCACAGAAGACAACAAGTTTACGGGGGTATGCCCCCAACCCAACTTAACTCTCTCTTTTATTGAATCAGGAAACAATACACAAGATTACAAGGCAATAGCCCAAGTGAGTCCGCTCACTTTTTCAATAACAGCAACAACAACCAAAACTCTGATCTGGTTCTGGTCAACAGCCTATTTCAGCCTACAAACAACATATAAATACAGGTTGCAGTTGACAAGCCCAAATGCCTAACTGTGCTGGCACCAACCAGCGTTTTACACATAAGCAAACCAACAGTTACCACCCAATAACTGCCACACAACTGCCCAATATCAGACTGCATCCACTGTCTACATGAGATAACCGCCCATAACTGTCCCACATGTGTGAGTGTATCTGTCTGTCCATGCCCACACATGCCATGCAAATACACCATGCTGCCAACAAGTTCACAAGACTTAGCCCCAACTGATAACTGTCTTACCTGACACTTGCTGCCCATGGCCTTTGTAAACCCCTAGTCTCAATCTATAATCTCCTAGTGTTAAAAGATGGATTAGAGAGTTAAAATAAATCTCTATATTAAATTAATTGAATTTCATGGTATTAGAGATTTAAAAATTTAAGGTTGACGACGAAATTTGTCAACTATAAAATTTTTAGTAGCATTGCAATAAAATCAAGTTAGTATTAATCTAAATCGATTCATCGATTTTGTGAACGCTCATCCTAGAACTTCACAACAATCAAATTAGTAAGGAAAAATATTAATGAAGAGTAAAATAACACATCCGCAAACAAGAGACAAGCGAAAGGAAACAATACTAGTAAGTGCACAATTGAGAATTTAGAACGTGTTATTTAGAATGGTTAATTATGTAAACTCCTAGCTCTGACTGCTAAAGTCCCAACGTGAGAAATTAAGTTAGAGAGATAATATATAACTCTCTACATTTAATTGATTTAATTTCATAGTCTCCGAAATTTATTCATTTAGAATACGACGAAATTCGTCGTATTAAAAAGTTTAGTAACGCCCCAATGAAAATCTAAGTCAAGAAATCCAAGATGTTAGTGAATGATAATCGAATTAAAATTCGATTAAAAAGAGAGAGTCAAGATTAATAAAATAAGCTTAGCGTTTTTAAAATAAAAATTCTAGCGAGACGAAAATCAAATCAAGTAAAAGCGAAATAGACACGGGAGACCGTGAGGGGTAATCGTGAAAGAGCACTAAGAAGATGATGGGTGAAATGAAATTAATGAATTAATGGGGCAAGATGTGATTAAGAGAAGTTGGTTGATATAAATAACAAGACTTGGGCTGATTTTTCAGCAGAAAATTTCAGCCCATTCAGTCACCAACAGCCACCATCGAGAGAAACCGAGAGACTTCGAGAAAGAGAGAATAGTTGCTGTCGTGAACCAGAAAGGAAGAAGCCAAGAAGAAGAAGAAGGAGTCTTGAGCAGCAAAAACCGTCCAGAACAAGCAAAGAAGTCGAGCAAGAAGCAGATCCAAGGACAGCTCGCGAGTTGGAGCAGAATAGCTCGTGTGAGGGGGATCCAAGGCAGTAAAACTGCAGTTTCTGGGCAGCAAAGGAAGAGGACGAGCAGAAGAGGAGAGGTGCTGGTCTGGTCGAGCAGAAACAGAGCAGAAACAGACGCAAACAGCAAGCGAAATAGACCCAGACGCGAGCTCGAACAAGAATCACGATGGGGTGCAGCAAGCTGGTCGGCCAGGGGAGAAATAACCTCCCAACCAGCCTTCCATCCCCTCAATCCACCTCTTAGGGTCCCTAGTAAGTCATCCAAACTCTCCAATGCAAGCTCTAAGTGAGATTACAATTTGTTTTCTTTAGTTTGCTGCTGAAACAGAACAGAAAATCTATGACAGCTCTTGTTGTTGTTGTTGTTGTTGTTGATTTAGTTGATAGATTGCTTTTAAATCTTGCTAGAACTTCATGTGAGTGTTATGGACTCATGAGAGATGATTGTTGTGTGTAATTGATGCCTTCAAATGATGTATAAAGGCTGTTATACCCACCCTCAAAAATAGAATCGAAAATGGTGGTTATTGCACACCAAGTGATTGAGAAAAGTCTTGAGTGAATTTTAAGCACTCTAATGACCAAGTTAGATTTATAAATGTATTAGAGACTTGAAAGGCAGTAGTTAGACCTTAAAATTTGATGGTTTTGAAACCAATTTTAAGCCTCAAAGAGGTTAGAAAAATTTAGAGAAGTGTTTAGAATTGCAAAGACATTGTTATAGACAAAAAAGGGGATTCCCGAGCTCAAATTTGAGCTAGAGAAGACCTGACCATATTTAGCTTATTTGGGGGTGTTCTACACCTCAAATGATGCCTAGGAACCATAGAAAACCATAGGTTTTGGAACGGATCGAATCCGATAAAAATTGTGCAAGTTATGCATAATATAGTGTCGTTAGAGCTCTGAGAAGTGAAACGGTTAGCTTAATGCAATTTTTATGACACGAAATGAGTTTAGTTAGTCATTATAAGTTAAATGAAGCTTAATTATGGAATAAAATCTAGCGTCACTAATCCGAAACCAAGAGTTTACAAAATGTGCATTAAATTGCACCCGAAAGTGTCCAAAATGGATGTTTTCATTAGATTTGACATAGCAAACGATAATATTTCTCAATGAAATTTGTCGTGTGACTAGAATGTGATATAAGTGAGTCATAGGAAAAAGAACGAAGGAAAACGGAGCCCCGAGCAGCGGGTTATCATCTGTTCTGTCAAGGGCTGTCCATTTTAAATAAAATTATGATTTTTCGTTTTAAGCCTCCGACAAGTAAACGGACTGTGTGGGGATATCTCTAGGGGTCCAAAACTAAAACTTTTACACAAAAATCGAGATTAGAGAGTCTCAGTTGAGTAGAAACAAGTTAGGAGGATATATAGAGAAAAATGGTCTTAGTTGAGATTCTTGACCTTATAGTTGAGAATTGAGTTTTGTTATTAATAATGATGAGAAAATATTGTGTAGGTGACGAGCCTCGTCGAGACGCTTGACACGAAGTGACGCGGCTTCGAGGTAAGTGGTTCGCCACTTGTAGTTGCTTAGATTCCATGTCAATCTTTTATTGTCGAAATGAATATATTAGCTAAGTACTAAAGAAAAATGAGTGTGATTGTAAATATTGAAGTTTAAGTTGAAAGTTTAGATTCCTATGAGATCTATCGCAATTGAGATGAATGTTAAGTTGTCAAGAAAAGAATTTGAAATGAGAAAATTTCAAGATTTTCAAACTAGTGACATTTGTGCTTTTGCACTTAAAGAAATGTATTATGAAAACTCATGTGTACACCTTAAAAGCTATGAGATTTAGCGTTACGTGATGATGTAGAGAATTTCGTCCGTAATTGCTCAGTTTATAGAAAAGTATAGCGCTACGTTGCGATGCAGACAATTCCGCCCGTAGTTGGTTAGTTGACAGTTAGCGCTACGACGCGATGCAGTAAATTCCGCTCGTAGTCATCTAAAGATTTAGCACTACATTTGCGATGCAGAGAATTCCGCATTGTAGTTGTTCAATGAATAATTTAGCGCCCTACGTACGATGCAGTAAATTCCGTAACGTAGTGGTTGGGATGCATTAGTAAGCTTCACGTTGGCGTTAGTTAAAATCGCCCGTGATGGTTAGAACGAGTCAAGGGTATACATGGAGAGTTTTAAAGAAAATTTTAAGACTTGTAAATTGTATGTTAGTATGTGTGATATGATATCCTATGATGTTATCGCACTAACTTGTTGTTCGTTTTGTAGCTTGTTTGTTTTCATTTCGTGCCACCGTCGGACGAGACTAACTTTTGCTTATATATATATCTATAGGTGGGCAATCGCGCAAGACGCTGGGATATATTTTGTATATGTATTTAATCGTGTATATTGTGAATTTGAATGATGTAGGGATTGTAAAAGTGATAAATATTCTTGCATTTATACATTTGGTGCACTTATGTATCTTATGAATTGTTTATGCTTATGAAACTGTGATGAATGATGCATGATTGAGAATAAAGAAGTTGGGAGGTTTACAGAAATAGTTGAAGTGTTGTTTTCTTGACAAGTGAAATTTTTGGTTTATCAAAAACGCAGTCGTTATGCTGCCGAAATTTTTATAAAATGCATTTGAAATAGAATCAAAGAAATGTTTATCCCTCCCAACCAGTTACATAGAAAATCAAATCACTAAGTTTTAACGAGTAAACCGGAATAGAAAGATAGGGTTCGCTTCCCGGAGGTCTTCGATCTGACGAGTCGGTTCCGAGGAGTCCGTTGAAGTGCCTGGCAGGATCCTCCAGACGAGAGCTTAGATAAGATCTGGGAAGGGTCCTGTCAGCCTTACTGCCCACACATTGCCTTGCTTTGCCTCAGCTTGGCTTGGTCAGTCCCCTTGGCTGATACTCATGCTGCCATGCACAGGTCATTGCAAGCCCCCAATCTGCCCGCAATCTGCATGTGTTGCACGCCCAAATCCCTGCATGCACACTGCCTGTGCTGCTCGCTAGTGCCACTGCACGCATACTGCCTGTGCTGTGCGCTGCCTGTGCTGCGCGCCTGTGCCCCTGCACGCACACTGCCTGTGCTGCGCGCTGCCTGCACTGCATGCTCCCTGCGCTGCGCGCTTGTGCCCCTGCACGCACACTGCCTGTGCTGCGCGCCTGCCTGCGCTACATGCTGCCTCTGTCTTAACAGCCTGTTGCTTATGCTTCGTGTGGACACCCACGCACGATGTTCATGTTGCTTGCCTGTTGCTGCCCAAGTCATGCCACCCAACATGCTTGGCTCTCTTCCATGCTAGTCCCCTAGCATCCTCGACATGCTCCGACATGCCGTCCTTGGCTTGGCACCACCCCACCAAGCCGTGCTTAGCATGTTCCCCTATGCCAAGCAGTGAGGGTCTAACAGTAGGCCTCTATCCTACCATCGAAAGTTGATAGGGCAGAAATTTAAATAATGCGTCGCCGGCACGATGGCCGTGCGATCCATCGAGTTATCATGAATCATCAGAGCAACGGGCAAAGCCCGCGTCAACCTTTTATCTAATAAATGCATCCCTTCCGGAACTCCGGGTTCGGTGCACGTATTAGCTCTAGAATTACTACGGTTATCCGAGTAGCAGGTACCATCAAACAAACTATAACTGATTTAATGAGCCATTCGCAGTTTCACAATCTGAATTAGTTCATACTTACACATGCATGGCTTAATCTTTGTGTAAACTCCTAGCTCTGACTTCTAAAGTCCCAACGTTAGAAACTAAGGTAGAGAGATAATATATAACTCTCTATGTTTAATTGATTTAATTTCATAACCTCCGAAATATATTCATTTAGAATACGATGAAATTCGTCGTATTAAAAAGTTTAGTAACGTCCCAATGAAAATCTAAGTCCAGAAATCCAAGATGTTAGTAAATGATAATTGAATTAAAATTCGATTAAAAAGAGAGAGTCAAGATTAATAAAATAAGCTTAGTTTTTTTTTATAATTCAAGCTTGACGAGCGAACGAAAATGTTAACAAAATAAGAATTTAAAACAAGTATAGAGGGGCTAATATGAGAATTAAAGAAAGGAGATGAGAGTTTAATAAAATTAAAAAGAAATGGGACAAGATGCAAATATTGGAGGTTGTTGATTATAAATATCAATACTTAGTGGATTTTCAGCAGAAATTTCAGCAATTTCAGTCTTCCTTCGAGAGAAACCGAGAGAAATCGTGAGAGAAAGAAAAATCAGATTTCTACTGCCGTGAAAGAAGCAACCAGGAAGTGAAACCAAGAGGAGCAGCTGCTGGTCGTGAATCACAGCAAGAGAGGAAGAAGAAAACACCAGCAGCAGCAACGGCAGAAGCTGAAGCCAGGTCGCGAGCTGGACGCGAGTAGATTTGTTCGCGCGAGAACGATCGCGGATGAAGGGCTGTTGACTGCGAACTGCAGCAGCTGGACAGCCAAGGACAAGGAAGGAGGTGCTCTAGCCCTTGCTGGACGTGGGAGGTACGAGCAGCAGCAGAACCAGACGAGCAGAACGCGAACTGGTCGCGAACAGAACCGCGAAGCACAGCCGCGAGCTGAATCGCGACAAGTCTGGTCGGTCAGGAGGAAAAGGGGAAGAACCACTACCCAAGCTGCCTTCCAAGCCCTCAAGCATCCTTCTTAGACCTCTCTTAACTCCCTAAGCTAAGCCCAAAGTGACGAGCGCGTGAGCGGCGTCCAGAAGCCTCGTCGAGACGCTTGACGCGGCCTTGAGGTAAGTGGTTCACCACTTAATAGCTTTTAAATTGACATGCAAATTCTTGATGATGTTAAATGACTATAATAGCTATATAATAAAGGAAATCGGAAATAATATATAATGATATAGTTAAAAGTCAAGCGTATGGATTCCTATGTAATCCATATGTTTCTAGAAAATGATTATGAGTTGTATGTAGAGAAAATGAACTAAGAAAGCTTTCAAGATTTTCAAACTAAAGTCATTTGTGCTTTTGCACTTAAAGAAATTGATTATGAAAACCCATGTGTATACCTTAAAAGCTATGAGATTTAGCGTTACGTGACGACGCAGAGAATTCCGTCTGTAATCGCTCAGTTTATAGAAAAGTATAGCGCTACGTTGCGATGCAGACAATTCCGTACGTAGTTGGTTAGTTGACAGTTAGCGCTACGAAGCGATGCAGTAAATTTCGCTCGTAGTCGTCTAGAGATTTAGCACTACATTTGCGATGCAGAGAATTCCGCATTGTAGTTGTTCAGTAAATAGTTTAGCGCCCTACGTACGATGTAGTAAATTCCGTAACGTAGTGGTTGAGATACATTAGTAAGCTTCACGTTGGCGTTAGCTAAAATCGCCCGTGATGGTTAGAATGAGTCAAGGATACACATGGAAGAATTTTTAAAGAAGTTGTAAAACTCGAGTAAATAATGAAATCTTATGTTGGTATATGTGATACTATATATCCTTATTGCACTAACCTCTGATTTATTTTGTAGCTCATTTGTTTTTATTGCGTGCCGCTGTCGGACGAGATCGAGACCTTTTGCTTGCATATACATTGATAGGTGGGCGATAGCTCAAGACGTGTATATACATTTTTGTATTATGTATTTAATCATGTATATTTTGAATTTCAATGATGTTGAGATTGAAAAATGTAAATATATTCATGCATACTATATATGATTCATATATGTATACTTGGCATTAAAGCTTATTGTTATGCTTATGAAAGTGTGATGAATGATGCATGATTGAGAATTAAAGAAGTTGGGAGGTGTATTGAAATAGTCGAAGTGTTATTTTCTTTACAGGTCAAATTTTTGGTCTATCAAAAATGCAGCCGTTATGCTGCCGAAATTTTTATAAAATGAATTTGAAAAAGAATCAAAGAAAATGTTTACCACTCCCAACCAGTGACGATAAAAATTCAAATCACTAAGTTTTAACGAGTAAACCGGATACAGAAAGATAGGGTTCGCTTCCCGGATGTCTTCGATCCGACGAGTTGGTTTCGAGGAATCCGTTGAAGTGCCCGGCAGGATTCTCCAGACAAGAGCTTAGATAAGGTCTGGGAAGGGTCCTGTCACTTTGAGACAAGCATATGACTACTGGCAGGATCAACCAGGTAGCATTCCTTCACGACGCCGACGCTCGCATGAAATCTCACGAAGTCGTGCGACTCCGGAGCCAAGACGAGAACGGCCGTCGTTCGTGTCGTATCGACAAAGGCATCGTTCGGACGAACGGAGGTCATGACCCCTCGCCTGCACATTACGATCTGCATTCGAGAGAACGAGCACAACCCCACGAGCCACGACAGCCACTCGACGAAGGGAGGCATGCGTGGAGCACGGGGCAGGCTCCTCGTCCACCCGACGACCTAAAAGGCACCGGGAGGATGAAGACATGAATCCAAGCAAATTCCTTTCCGTCGGTAAGCAACACAAGATGTCGGTCTAACCCGCAAGACTACGATCGTGCTTGGGGAAATCATGAAAACAATGGATGGCTCACAGTTCGTTGCACAAGCAAGGAGCCTGCAAGCCCATGCCATCCAAACACCACTCATACGTCCGTTGCGTACACTTAGCGATGACCCAACCAAACGAACCGCAACCCAACGACGACTAGCATTATCGAGCATACGGAAACATCGAGAAAGGCCACACCAGAACCGCTAGATGCGAAAGGCAACGAAAATCAAAGGAGCGCGAACGAACACCACGAGGGCTTCACACCACGCCTAGACAACCGCAGCTAACCCACCTACTGCTAAACTCACAGCCGAGGCCATAGCTAACGTTTTTGAATGAGTAGAGCATCGGCAAATCCAAGTGTAATGCTTGTCGCCCCCACAATGGGCATTGAAGGGTCACTGAGAAGGAGCAGGGATGCACACCAAGAAGGCTTCACACCACGCCTAGACCACCGCAGCCCGCCCACCTATTGGCATTAGACTCACGCGACCGAGGCCACAGCTAACGTTTTCGGCAAGTCGAACGTTGGAAAATCCAACCGTGATACTTTTCCCCCCACAATGGGCATCCAAGGGTCATCGAAACGGAGCAATGACGCCCACCAAGAAGGCTTCACACCACGCCTAGACAACCGCAGCCAACCCACCTACTGCTAGACTCACACGGCCGAGGCCATAGCTAACGTTTTCGAATGAGTAGAGCATCGGCAAATCCAAGCGTAATGCTTGTCGCCCCCACAATGGGCATCGAAGGGTCACCGAGAAGGAGCAGCGATGCACACCAAGAAGGCTTCACACCACGCATAGACCACCATAGCCCGCCCACCTATTGGCATTAAACTCACACGACCGAGGCCACAGCTAACATTTTCGGCAAGTCGAACGTCGAAAAATCCAACCGTGATGCTTTTCCCCCACAATGGGCATCCAAAGGTCATCGAAACAGAGCAACGACGTGTAAGCTCCTAGCTCCGACTTCTAAAGTCCCAACGTTAGGAATTAAGTTAGAGAGATGATATATAACTCTCTACATTTAATTGATTTAATTTCATAGCCTCCGAAATTATTCATTTAGAATACGACGAAATTCGTCTTATAAAAAAAAAAGTTTAGTAACGTCCCAACGAAAATTCAAGTTAGGAGATCCAAGATTTTAGTAAATGATAATCGAATTAAAATTCGATTTAAAAGAGAGAGCCAAGATTAATAACACAAGTTTAGCGTTTGTTTTAAAATAAATTTTTGCGAGACGAAAAATTAACCGAATGGAAGCGAAATAGACAAGGGAGAATAATGAGGGGTAATCGTGAAAGAGCACCAAGAAGATGATGGGTGAAATGAAATTAATGAGTTATTGGGGCAAGATGTGATTAAGACAAGTTGGTCAATATAAATATCAATACTTAGCTGATTTTTCACCAGAAATTTCAGCCCTTTCAGCCGAGTGAACGAGAGACTTCGAGAAAGAGAGAATAGCTGCTGCCGTGACCAAGGAAGAGAGAACCAGAAGAAAGACGAAGTCAAGTGAAGAAGGAAGTGATCAGCAGTAGAAACCATCCAGAACAGCAAAGGAGTAGAGCAGGACGGTAGCAGAACGCGAGCTAGTCGCGAGCAGAACCAGTCGCGCGAGGAACTGACGCGAGTTCGAGCAGGATAGCTCGCGTGAGGGCAATCCAAGGCAGTAAAACTACAGTATCTGGGCAGCAAAGGAAGAGGACGAGCAGAAGAATGAGAGGTGCAGGTTTGGTCGAGTAGAAACAGAGCAGAAACGGACCAGAACGCGAGCTGAATTGCGAGCGCATCCGCGAGCAGAATCGCGACGAGCTGGTCGGCCAGGGAAGAAAGAACCTCCCAACCAGCCTTCCATCCTCTCAATCCACCTCTTAGGGTCCCTAGTAAGTCATCTAAACTCTCCAAGCAAGCTCCTAAGTGAGATTACAATCTATTTTCTTTAATTTGCTGCTGAAACAGAACAGAAATTGTGACAGCTCTTGTTGTTGTTGTTGTGTTGTTGATTTGGTTGATTAGATTATTTTTAAATCTTGTTAGAACCTCATGAGATTGTTATAAAATCATCAAGTATGAGTTTTGAGTGTAATAGCTGCCTTAAATTGATGTAAATGGGCTGTTACACCCTCCCTCAAAATAGAAATCGAAAATGGTGTTTTATGCACACCAAGTGATTGAGAAAAGTTTTGAG
>CM034470.1:27099439-27101939 GCA_019925255.1 Litchi chinensis
GACACCCACGCACGATGTTTCATGTTGCTTGCCTGTTGCTGCCCAAGTCATGCCACCCAACACTCTTGGCTCACATCCATGCTAGTCCGCTAGCATCCACGACATGCTCCGACATGCCGAACTTGGCTTGGCACCACCCTACCAAGCCGTGCTTAGCATTTTCCCCTATGCCAAGCAGTGAGGGTCTAACAGTAGGCCTCTATCCTACCATCGAAAGTTGATAGGGCAGAAATTTGAATGATGAGTCGCCGACACGATGGCAGTGTGATCCGTCGAGTTATCATGAATCATCAGAGCAACGGGCGAAGCCCGCGTCGACCTTTTATCTAATAAATGCATCCCTTCCGGAACTCGGGGTTCGGTGCACGTATTAGCTCTAGAATTACTACGGTTATCCGAGTAGCAGGTACCATCAAACAAACTATAACTGATTTAATGAGCCATTCACAGTTTCACAATCTGAATTAGTTCATACTTACACATGCATGGCTTAATCTTTGAGACAAGCATATGACTACTGGCAGGATCAACCAGGTAGCATTCCTTCGCAACGCCGACGCTCGCATGAAATCTCACGAAGCCATGCGACTCCGGAGCCAAGACGAGAACGGCTGTCGTTCGTGTCGTATCGACAAAGGCATCGTTCGGACGAACAGAGGTCGTGACCCCTCGCCCGCACATTACGATCCGCATCCGAGAGAACGAGCACAACCCCACGAGCCACGGCAGCCACTCGACGAAGGGAGGCATGCATGGAGCAAGGGGCAGGCTCCTTATCCACCCGAAGACCTAAAAGGCGCCGGGAGGATGAAGACATGAATCCGAGCAAATTCCTTTCCGTCGGTAAGCAACACAGGATGTCGGTCTAACCCGCAAGACGACGATCGTGCTTGGGGAAATCATGAAAAGCATGGATGGCTCACACCAGCACCACTAGACGCGAAAGGCAACAAAAATCAAAGGAGCGCGGACGAACACCACGAGGGCTTCACACCACGCCTAGACAACCGCAGCCAACCCACCTACTGCTAGACTCACACGGCCGAGGCCATAGCTAATGTTTTTGAATGAGTAGAGCATCGACAAATCCAAGCGTAATGCTTGTCGCCCCCACAATGGGCATCGAAGGGTCACCGAGAAGGAGCAGCGATGCACACCAAGAAGGCTTCACACCACGCCTAGACCACCGCAACCCGCCCACCTATTGGCATTAGACTCACACGACCGAGGCCACAGCTAACATTTTCGGCAAGTCGAACGTTGGAAAATCCAACCGTGATGCTTTTCCCCCGCAATGTGCATCCAAGGGTCATCGAAACGGAGCAACGACGCCCACCAAGAAGGCTTCACACCACGCCTAGACAACCGCAGCCAACCCACCTACTGCTAAACTCATACGGCCGAGGCCATAGCTAACGTTTTCGAATGAGTAGAGCATCGGAAAATCCAAACGTAATGTTTTTCCCCCGTAATGGATGTCGAAGGGTCACCGAGCGATGCACACCGAGAAGGCTTCACCACCACGCTTAGACCATCGCAGCCCAGCCCACCTGTTGGTGTTAGCAGCACACAGCCAAGGCCATAACTAACGTTTTCGGCAAGTTGAACCTTGACAAATCCAAGCGTAATGTTAATCGCCCCCACAATGGGCATCGAAGGGTGACCGAGAAAGAGTAGCGATGCACACCAAGAAGGCTTCACACCACGCCTAGACAACCGCACCCAACCCACCTACTGTCGTTGGACTCAAACACCGAGGCCAACTGCCGTCAGACTCACACGGCCGAGGCCATAGCTAACGTTTTCGAATGAGTAGAGCATCGGCAAATCCAAGTGTAATGCTTGTCGCCCCCATAATAGGCCTCGAAGGGTCACTGAGAAGGAGCAACGATGCACACCAAGAAAGCTTCACACCACGCCTAGACCACTGCAACCCGCCCACCTATTGGCGTTAGACTCACGCGACCGAGGCCACAGCTAACGTTTTCGGCAAGTCGAACGTTGGAAAATCCAACCGTGATGCTTTTCCCCCACAATGGGCATCCAAGGGTCATCGAAACGGAGCAACGATGCCCACAAATAAGGCTTCACACCACGCCTAGACCACCGCAACCCACCCACCTATTGGCGTTAGACTCACACGACCGAGGCCATAGCTAACGTTTTCGGCAAGTCAAACGTTGGAAAATCAAACCGTGATGCTTTTCCCTCCCGATGGCATCATTAGGACACTGAGGATAGGCTACATCGAACGCACCGCGCCGTTCGAATTTTTCCCCACTTTTCGATTTTTTTCGCACCGGGTGGCCGCCGGACGGGTTGCCGTTGGACGGGCCACCGGACCGACCGAGGGTGGTCGGACCGATGGGCACGCCCGTTGCCAACGTGCCCCCCACACCAAGCTAGTGGTATGGGGGAAATGGGGGGGAGGCCTGACCAAGGGCTTGGCTGTTGGTGGGCAGCCAAGCACCTCCCCCCTAAAGAGGTTTTAAAGACATTG
>CM034470.1:27127026-27137026 GCA_019925255.1 Litchi chinensis
CTATATCTGAACACCTCCCAACTTCTTCGTTCACAAACATGCACCATTCATCACAAATTCCATAGGCATAAACAATAAACTCAAATACAAAATATGTATATATGCACCATAGATAATAAATGCATGAATAATTTACAATTTTACAATCTCCATATCGTTGTAATTCAAAATTTAATAGATTGAATACATATACAAAAATGTATCCAAGCATCTTGCGCGATTGCCCACTATATATATATATAAAGCAAAAGGTCGTCGTCCCGTCCGGCGGTGGCACGCAATGAAAATAAATAAGCTACAAAACAAACAAGTTAGCGCAACAAGGATATATGATATCATATACATTAACATAGGAATTCATTATTTACTCAAGTTTTAAATTTTTTTTAAAAATCTCCCATGTATATCCTTGACTCATTCTAACCATCACGGACGATTATAACTAACACCAATCGTGAAGCTACTAAAGTGTCTCGACCACTACGTTACGGAATTTACTGCATCGTACGTAGGGCGCTAAGTCTCATTACTGAACAACTACAATGCAGGATTTTCTGCATCGCAAGTGTAGTGCTAAAACTCTAGGCGACTACGAGCGGAATTCACTGCGTCGCAAAACGTAACGCTAACTATCTACTAAGCACTACGTGCGGAATAATCTGCATCGCAACGTAGCGCTATACCTTTCTATAATCTGAGCGATTACGGACGGAATTCTCTGCGTCGTCGTGTAACGCTAAATCTCATAAACTTTTCAGGCATACACATGGGTTTTCATTTTCAACTCTTCAAGTGCACAAGCACAAAACTTTCTAGTTTTTAACGCTTCTAAAAAGTTTCTTTCATTTTACTCTTTCTATGGCAATTTAGTATTCGTTTCTAGTACCATATAGATTTCATAAAAATCTATATGCTTAGACTTCACTCTTAGTATTAATCATCATTTTCAATGTCATTTATTTCTTAGTTACACATTCATTTACTACAATCAAGAATTGTATAACAATTTGAAAGATCTTAAGTGGCGAACCACTTACCTCAAGGCCGCGTCGCTCCGCGTCAAGCGTCTCGACGAGGCTCCTGGACGCTGCTCACGCGCTCGTCACCTACACAACATTTTCTCATCATTGTTAATATCAAACCTCAATTCTCAACTAATAATTAGGAAAGTCTAAACTATACTTATTTTTCTCTATATACTTCCTAACTCGTATTTAATTCAACCAAGACTCTCAAATCCTAATTTTTTGTGGAAAATTTTTAGTTTTGGACCCTAGGGATACCCCAACGCGGTCCGTTTACTTGTTAGAGGCCTAAAACGAAAAATCACATTTTTAATTCTCAACTTATAGCCCATAACAGAACAGGTGATAACATGCTGGTCGGGGCTCCGTTTTCCTTCGTTCTTTTTCTACGGTTCACTTATCTCACATTCTAGTCACACGTCAAATTTCGTTGAAAAATATTATCGTTTGCTAGATCAAATCTAAGGAAAACGCCCGTTTTGGACACTTTCGGGCACTTTTTAATGCACGTTTTATAAACTTTTCGTTTCGGATTAGCGACGCTAGTTTTTCTTCCATAACTAAGCTTCATTTAACTAATAATGACAAACTAAACTCATTTCATGCAATAAGGATTGCGTTAGGATAGCCGTTTCACTTCTCAGAGCTCTAACGTCACTATTTTGTGCATAACTTGCACAATTTTTATCGGATTCGATCCGTTCCAAAACCTATGGTTTTCTATGGTTCCTAGGCATCATTTGAGGTGTAGAACACTCCCAAATAAGTCAGATATGGTCAGGTCTCCTCTAGCTCAAATTTGAGCTCGGGAATCACATTTTTTACTACAACATTCCCTTTTGCAACTCTAACAACTCTTTAACTTTTCTAACCTCTTTAAGGCTCAAAATTGGTTTCAAAACCATCTAATTTCAAGGTCTAACTACTGCCCTTCAAGTCTCTAATACATACATAAATCTAATTTGGTCATTTAAATGCTCAAATTTCACTCAAAACTTTTATCAACTACATGGTGTGCATAAAACACCATTTTCGGTTTCTACTTTTTGAGGGAGGGTATGACAGCCCATTTACATCATTTTATGACAGCAATTACACTCAAAACTCATCACTTATGATTCTATAACAATCATATAAGGTTCTATTAAGGTTTAAAAGCAATCTAACCAACCAAATCAACAACAACTACAACAAGAGGCTGTCACTATCTTCATTTCTGTTTCAGCAGAAATTTAAAGAAAACCAAGTTGAAATTTTACTTGGTTCTTAGCTTAGGGAGTTGAGGAGAGTCTTGGAAGGAGGTTTGAGGGCTTGGAAGGCAACTTAGGTGGTCATTCCTCTCCTTTCTTTCCTGGCCGACCAGCCTCGTCGCGTCCTTGGCTCGCACGAATCTGCTTCAGTTCTGCTCGCATTTGCTCGCGTTTCTGCTTTCTCACGACCAGCAGCTGCTGGTGCTCCCTCTTCTTCGTGTCTCCTCCTTATCCTCTTCCTTTGCTGCCCAGATGCTGCAGTTCACGGCCAGAAATCCCCCATTCGTGAACAGCCCTTGCGCAAGTTGTTCTGCTCGTCTGGTTCTGCTTCTGCTTCCACGTCTGAACTGTTTTGGTTCAGCTGCTGTCTCTTGCTCGACCAGCAGCCACTTAATCTCCTTGCTACTGGTTGCTTCTCTTCTTCTTTTCTGGTTCCTTCCTTGGCTCACGCTGAAATCTCTCTTTCTCTCTTTCTCGTGAAGCTTCTCGGCTGTGACTGAAAGGGGATGTGTTTTGCTGAAAAATTTCAGCTTAAGTCTTGTTTATATAGTCAACAACTTGTATTAATTTCATCTTCATGCCCCATTTCTTTTTAAATTTTCATTTTAACTCATTGTCTTATTACTCTTTCATGGCCACACCCCTCAATATTCTTCCGTATCTCTTCCGTTTCTATTCGATTTAAATTTTCGTCTCGTTAGTATTTATCTTAAATGTCAAGCTTGACTTATTGATCTTAACTCTCTTTTTAATCGAATTTTTTAATTTGAATTATCATTGACCACTATTTTAAAATCATAACTTGGATTTTATTGACACGCTACTAAACTTTTATAGTTGACGATTTTCGTCGTATTCTTAATTTAATACTTTCTGAGGCCATGACTACCAATTTATTAAATGTAGAGAGTTATATTATCTCCCTAACTTAGCTTCTAACTTGGGGGGACTTTATAAGTCGAAGCTAGGGGTTTACACGAGGCCACAACTAACATTTTCGGCAAGTCGAACATTGGAAAATCCAACCGTGATGCTTTTCCCCCACAATGGGCATCGAAGGGTCATCGAAACGGAGCAACAATACCCACCAAGAAGGCTTCACACCACGCCTAGACAACCGCAGCCAACCCACCTACTGTCGTTGGACTCAAACACCGAGGCCAATTGCCGTTAGACTCACACGACCGAGGCCATAGCTAACGTTTTCGATGAGTAAAGCATTGGCAAATCCAAGCGCAATGCTTATCGCCCCACAATGGGCATCGAAGGGTCACCGAAAGGAGCAGATGCACACCAAGAAGGCTTCACACCACGCCCAGACCACCGCAGCCCGCCCACCTATTGGCATTAGACTCACACGACCGAGGCCATAGCTAACGTTTTCGGCAAGCCGAACCTTGGCAAATCCAAGCGCAATGCTTGTCGCCCCCACAATGGGCATCGAAGGGTGACCGAGAAAGAGCAGCGATGCCCACCGAGAAGGCTTCACCACCACACCCAGACCACCGCAGCCCACCCACCTATTGGCGTTAGACTCACACGACCGAGGCCGTAGCTAACGATTTTCGGCAAGCCGAACCTTGACAAATCCAAGCGCAATGCTTATCGCCCCCACAATGGGCATCGAAGGGTCACCGAGCAGGAGCAGCAATGCACACCAAGAAGGCTTCACACCACGCCTAGACCACCGCAGCCCGCCCACCTATTGGCGTTAGACTCACACGACCGAGGCCACAGCTAACGTTTTCGGCAAGTCGAACGTTGGAAAATCCAACCGTGATGCTTTTCCCCCACAATGGGCATCGAAGGGTCATCGAAACGGAGCAACGATGCCCACCAAGAAGGCTTCACACCACGCCTAGACCACCGCAGCCCGCCCACCTACTGTCGTTGGACTCAAACACCGAGGCCAACTGCCGTTAGACTCACACGACCGAGGCCATAGCTAACGTTTTCGATGAGGAGAGCATTGGAAAATCCAACCGTGATGCTTTTCCCCCACAATGGGCATCGAAGGGTCATCGAAACGGAGCAACGATGCCCACCAAGAAGGCTTCACACCACGCCTAGACAACCGCAGCCCGCCCACCTATTGCGTTAGACTCACACGACCGAGGCCATAGCTAACGTTTTTGGCAAATAGACCGTTGGAAAATCAAACCGTGATGTTTTTTCCTCCCGATGGCATCGTTAGGACACCGAAGATTGTAAACTCCTAGCTCCGACTGCTAAAGTCCCAACGTTAGAAATTAAGTTCGAGAGATAATATATAACTCTCAATGTTTAATTGATTTAATTTCATAGCCTCCAAAATTTATTCATTTCAAATACGACGAAATTCGTCGTATTAAAAAGTTTAGTAACGTCCCAATGGAAATCCAAGTTAGGAGATCCAAGATTTTAGTAAAGAATAATCGAATTAAAATTCAATTAAAAAGAGAGAATCAAGATTAATAAAATAAGCTTAGTTTTTTTAAAAATAAATTCTAGCGAGACGAGATTTAAAATCCAATGAGAAACGAATTAAACACGGGAGACCAAGAGGGGTGTTGCCGTGAGAGAGCTTCAAGAAAAGGAGATGAGAATGAAATTAAAGAGAGTTGGGGCAAGATGTAAATAACAATAGTTGATGAGTATATAAGCCAACACTTAGCTGATTTTTCAGCAGAAATTTCAGCTCATTCAGTCATCAACAGTCACCAACCGAGAAGAGTCGAGAAGAACCGTGAGAGAGAGAGAGACCAGCAAGTGTTTCAGCCCTGAACCATGAGAGAAGAACCAAGAGAAGAGACGTAAGGGCTGCTGGTCGAGCAAGAAGGCAGCAGCTGAACCAAAACAGTCCAGACGTGGAAGCAGAAGCAGAACCAAACGCGCAGGACAGCTCGCCCAAGAGTAGATCGCGAGAGAAGAAACTCCTGGCCGTGAGCTGCAGCAAACTAGGCAGCAAAGGAAGAGGAAAGGGAGGAGACACGAAGGAGAAGAGACACCAGCTGCTGGTCGAGCAGAAACAGAAAAACAGAGCAGAAACGAACGCAAACAGCAAGCGAAACAGACCCAGACGCGACCCAGGCAGAAATCGCGAGGAAGCTGGTCGGCCAGGAAAGAAGGAGAAGAATCACCACCCAAGTTGCCTTCCAAGCCCTCAAACATCCTTCTTAGACTCCTCTCAACTCCCTAAGCAAAGAATCAAGTAAGATTTCAGCTTGATTGTTTTAATTTTCTACTGCTGAAACAGAACTAGAATGTGTTGACAGCTTGTTTGTGAAGTTGTTGTTGATTCATGTTGGGATATTGCTTTTAAATCTTGCTAGAACTTCATGTGAGTGTTATGGACTCATGAATGATGATTGTTGTGTGTAATTGATGCCTTGAAATGATGTATAAGGGCTGTTATACTCACCCTCAAAAATAGAACCGAAAATGGTGTTATTGCACACCAAGTGATTGAGAAAAGCTTGAGTGAATTTTGAGCACTCTAATGACCAAATTAGACCTATGTATGTATTAGAGACTTGTAGGGCAGTAGTTAGACCTTAAAATTTGATGGTTTTGAAACCAATTTTAAGCCTTAAAGAGGTTAGAAAAGTTAGAGAAGTGTTTAGAATTGCAAAGGGCATTGTTATAGACAAAAAAAAATGTGATTTCCGAGCTCAAATTTGAGCTAGAGGAGACCTGACCATATTTGGCTTATTTGGGGGTGTTCTACATCTCAAATGATGCCTAGGAACCATAGAAAACCATAGGTTTTGGAACGAATCGAATCCGATAAAAATTGTGCAAGTTATGCACAAAATAGTGCCGTTAGAGCTTTGAGAAGTGAAACGGTTAGCCTAATGTAATTTTTATGGCACGAAATGAGTTTAGTTAGTCATTATAAGTTAAATGAAGCTTAGTTATGGAATAAATCTAGCGTCGCTAACCCAAAACCAAGAGATTGCAAAACGGCATTAAATTGCGCTCGAAAGTGTCCAAAACAACGATTTTTTTCCTTAGATTTGACATAGCAAACAATAATATTTTTCTCAATGAAATTTGTCGTGTGACTAGAATGTTTGTAAGTGAGCTGTAGGAAAAAGAACGAAGAAAACGGAGCCCCGAGCAGCAGGTTACCATCTGTTATGTCAAGGGCTGTCCATTTTAATTAAAATTGTGATTTTTCGTTTTAAGCCTCCGACAAGTAAACGGACTGTGTGGGGACATCCTTAGGGGTCCAAAACTAAAAATTTTCCACAAAAATCGGGAATTGAGAGTCTCGGTTGAATTAGAATCGAGTTAAGAGCTATATAGAGAAAATTGGGCATAGTTGGGAATTCTAACATATAGTTGGAAATGGAGGTTTTGTTAATAGTAATAAAGAGAACTTGTTGTGTAGGTGACGAGCAGCGTGAGCGTTGTCCAGGAGCCTCGTCGAGACGCTTGACGCGGATCTTGAGGTAAGTGGTTCGCCACTTAATAGCTTTTTAAATTGTCATGCAAATTCTTGATGATGTTAAATGACTATAGTAGCTATGTAATAAAGGAAATCGGAAATAATATATAATGATATAGTTAAAAGTTAAGCGTATGGATTCCTATGTAATCCATATGTTTCTAGAAAATGATTATGAGTTGTATGTAGAGAAAATGAACTAAGAAAGCTTTCAAGATTTTTAAACTAAAGTCATTTGTGCTTTTGCACTTAAAGAAATTGATTATGAAAACCCATGTGTATACCTTAAAGTTTATGAAATTTAGCGTTACGTGACGACGCAGAGAATTTCGTCCGTAATCGCCCAGTTTATAGAAAAGTATAGCGCTACGTTGCGATGCAGGCAATTCCGCACGTAGTTGGTTAGTTGACAGTTAGCGCTACGACGCGATGCAGTAAATTCCGCTCGTAGTCGTCTAGAGATTCAGCACTACATTTGCGATGCAGAGAATTCCGCATTGTAGTTGTTCAATGAATAATTTAGCGCCCTACGTACGATGCAGTAAATTCCGTAACGTAGTGGTTGAGATGCATTAGTAAGCTTCACGTTGGCGTTAGCTAAAATCGCCCGTGATGGTTAGAACGAGTCAAGGATACACATGGAAGAATTTAAAGAAATTGTAAAACTTGAGTTAATAACGAATTATTATGTTAGTGTATGTGATATTGTATATCCTTGTTGCACTAACCCCTCTTATTGAGTTTTGTTGCGTGCCGCCGTCGGACGAGATCGCGGTCTTTTGATTGTATATATATTCATAGGTGGGCGATCGCGTAAAACGCTTAGAAACATTTTGTATATGTATATTTTGATCGTGAATGATGTTGAAATTGTAAAATATAAATATATTCATGCATACTACATATATATGATTCATGTATGTATACTTGGCATTAAAGTTGTTGTTTATGCTTATAGAAATGTGATGGATATTGCATGGTTGTGGATATAGAAGTTGGGAGGTTTTCAGAAATAGTCGAAGTGTATTTTCATGACAGGTGAAATTTTTGGTTTATAAAAAATGCAGCCGAAATTTTTATAAAATAAATTTGAAATAGAATCAAACAAAAGGTTTATCCCTCCCAACCAGTAACAGATAAAATCAAATCACTAAGTTTTAACGAGTAAACCGGATACAGAAAGATAGGGTTCGCTTCCCGGATGTCTTCGATCCGACGAGTCGGTTTCGAGAAATCCGTTGAAGTGCCCGGCAGGATCCTCCAGACGAGAGCTTAGATAAGGTCTGGGAAGGGTCCTGTCAAGGATAGGCTACATCGAACGCACCGCGCCGTTCGAATTTTTTCCCACTTTTCGATTTTTTTCGCACCGGGTGGCCGTCGGACGGGCTGCCGCTGAACGGGCCACCGGACCGACCGAGGGTGGTCGGACCGATGGGCACGCCCGTTGCCAACGTGCCCCCCACACCAAGCTAGTGGTGTGGGGGGAACGGGGGGGAGGCCTGGCCAAGGCCTTGGCTGCTGGTGGGCAGCCAAGCACCCCCCCCCCCCCATAAAGAGGTTTTAAAGACATTGCAGGAGTGCCACGAGGAAACATTGAAATGCTTGAGTTGTCACACCCCCCCTCCCTAAAAAATTCAATTCTTCGAATTTTGATGAGATTTTTTACAAAGATACTAAGAATAATGTAATCTACATTGACAAAAAATTTGAAAAATTTTTTGAGCACGGGAAGTTTTTTTTTTTTTTTTTTTTTTGAAGCGATAAAACGGGAAAAATCATAAAAAATAGAAAAAATGTCAAAAATGGATTTTGATTGCATGGAAAAATCCCTAAAATCTCAAATTGAATTATGATGTATACATTGTGCGGGCAAAAATGAGGTTTGCTAGGAGAAATTTTAAGATTTCCATATTCCGGCGCATTTTCAACACCGACGTGCAGCAACTGGGCACACTTGTGCCCATGTTGGGCACCCAAGCGGCTGCAGAACCAAGTTTTGAATTTTGATGTGATCTTTTGCAGGGATGTTAAGAATAATGTAAGCAACATGGAGAACAAGTTTCAAAACGTTTCGAGCACGGAAAGTATTTTTTTTTATTTTTAGGAGCGACAAAACGGAAAAATTCATGAAAAATGGAAAACATGTCGAAATTGGATTTTGATTGCATGGAAAAATCCCTAAAATCTCAAACTAAATTATGATGTATACATTGTGCGGGCAAAATTGAGGTTTGCTCGGAGAAATTTCAAATTTTGCGGTTTTCGAGCCATTTTATGCACGCGCTGCCCAGGTTGCCAGGCAACAGCACGCGCACTGGCTGGCTGCCAGGCAACAGCGCGCGCGCTGCCTAGACTGCCAGGCAGCAGCGCGCACGCGGCCAGGCTTTGGCCGCTAGGCGCAGCACGCACGCTGCCGATGGCTGCCCACGACCGCACGGATCCGAGGCACCAAGTAGCCTCTTTTTGCAATTTTGGCCTTGTTTTGAAAACGGGCATATTCCCGAGTGTTATGAAATATTCCCGAAAATTCCACTCCGGGAATTTGCATGGGATTTTTCGAGGGGGCGGGGGAGGAGTCAAGCCAAAGGGAGCCCCAAGGCCCGTCTTTTGATAATTATATGTATTTGGGCATCGAAAATAGACTACATCGAATGCACCGCGCCGTCCGAATTTTTCCCCACTTTTTGATTTTTTCTGCACCAGGTGGCCGCCGGACCGACCGAGGGTGGTCGGACCGATGGCGACACCCGTTGCCAACGTGCCCCCCACACCAAGCTAGTGGTGTGGGGGGAACGGGGGGGAGGCCTGGCCAAGGCCTTGGCTGTTGGTGGGCAGCCAGGCACCTCCTCCTCCCTAAAGAGGTTTTAAAGACATTGCAGCTATGGCACGAGGAGATATTGAAGTGCTTGAGTTGTCACACCCCCCCTAAAAAATTCAATTCTTCGAATTTTGATGAGATTTTTTGCAGAGATGCTAAGAATAATGTAATCTACATTGACAAAAATTTAGAAAAATTTTTAGCACGGCAAGTATTTTTTTTTATTTTTTGAAAGGATAAAACGGGAAAAATCATGAAAAGTAGAAAACATGTCCAAAATGGATTTTGATTGCATGAAAAAATCCCTAAAATCTCAAATTAAATTATGGTATATACATTGTGTGGGCAAAAATGAGATTTGCTCGGAGAAATTTTAAGATTTCCATATTCCGGTGCATTTTCAGCACCGACGTGCAGCAACTGGGACACTTATGCCCATGTTAGGCACCAAAGTGGCTGCAGAACCAAGTTTTGAATT
>CM034470.1:27147026-27197649 GCA_019925255.1 Litchi chinensis
TCGAGAGAGAATTCACTGAGAGATTTTTCCCCAAGAGCTATAAAGATGCCAAAGTATAAGAGTTTTATAGATTGGAGCAGGGGAGCTCCTCAGTGCCAGAGTACGAAAAGAAGTTTTCAGAGTTGATCCGCCTAGTTCCTTTCTTTGCAGAAAATGAGGAGGAGAAGATCAACAGATTTATGGCAGGTCTTAACCCTGCAGTTAAGACCATCGTGACATCTGCATCACATACTAGATATGGGCAGCTGGTGGAGGCAGCCACCAGAGTTTAGCAGAGCGCACAGACCGTTTTGAAATCAAAGTCGCAATTCAGTCAGAAGCGGAGCTGGACCGATAGCCATCAGGGAGAGTCTAGTAAGGTGCCCAAGAATGGTCAGCGCCCAGCATGGTCACAGAGTCGGCAGTAGAGTCAGAGACCCCAAGCTAGTCAGAGCTCTGTTCAGTCATCAACAGGACCCAGGAGCCAGCAGAGCTGGAGGAGCCGACCAGTATGTGGTAGATGTGGCCGGTTACACCACGGTGAGTGCCTACAGGGCAAGACCGGATGTTTTAGGTGCGGACAAAAGGGCCATTTTATGAGAGACTGTCCCAATGCAGTGGCGACGAGTCCATCTAAGGCCAGATCAACTGTCCAGGGGCAAACTAGTAGGAGTCGTGGACCCGATAGGGGAGGCCCCCAGACCGGAGGAGCTACTAGCGCATGGCAGCCTAGTGGCGGAGCAGGTAGAGACATACCCCTCAGAGGACAGCCTAGTAGACCGCCCAGAGCACCGATAGGTAGACCTCGCAGTCAGGCTGCCAGAGTATATACAGTGACCCAGCAGGCGGCAGATGTGACACCAGATGTGGTCATAGGTACCATTTCCTTATTTGATATTGATGCTCATGTATTGGTGGACCCAGGAGCCACCCATTCTTTTATTTCTCGAGAGTTCATAGATAGAGTCGGGATAGAGTTGAGTCCGACCAAGTGTAGCATGGTAGTGTCACTTCCCACAGGTGATTCGCTTATTGCGGATAGAGTCTACATGGGAAGTAAGGTGATTATAGCAAGTTATGAGTTCGAGGCTAATCTAATAATACTCGATATTCATGACTTTGACATCATTTTGGGCATGGATTGGTTATCCAAGCATCGTGCGACTGTAGATTGCTATAGAAAAGTGGTTCAGTTCAGCAAGCCTGGGGAACCAGATGTGATTTTTTGTGGAGAGAGGAAAATACTCTCTACAAGCTTAGTAAGTGTGATACAAGAAAACAAGATGCTCCGTAAGGCATGGCAGGGGTACTTAGTTTATGCAATAGCAACTGGCGACAAGGAGTTACAGTTGGCAGAAGTCCCTGTGGTGAACGAGTTCACTGATGTTTTTCCCGAGGACCTACCAGGGTTACCTCTGGATAGAGAGATTGAGTTCGAGATTGAGCTAGCACCTAGCACAGAGCCTATTTCTATAGCTCCGTATCGGATGGCACCAGCTGAGTTAAAGGAATTGAAAGTGCAAATGGAAGAGTTGTTGAGCAAAGGCTTCGTTAAGACTAGTACATCACCGTGGGGAGCTCCAGTGTTGTTTGTTAAGAAAAAAGATGGAAGCCTCCGTTTATGCATCGATTATAGACAGCTCAACAAAGTAACCATCCGGAATCAGTATCCATTGCCAAGGATCGATGATCTATTTTATCAGTTACAATGAGCCAAGGTCTTTTCGAAGATCGATCTACGATCAGGGTATCATCAATTAAAGGTGCGTAGGGAAGATGTTCCCAAGACGGCCTTCAGAACTAGATATGGGCATTATGAGTTCTTGGTGATGCCATTTGGCTTAACCAATGCCCCAGCAGCTTTTATGGATTTGATGAATCGTGTCTTCAGACTCTATTTAGACAAGTTCGTCATAGTCTTCATCGATGATATCCTGGTATATTCAAGTAGTAGAGAGGAGCATGCAGAGCACCTGAGGATAGTATTGCAGACTCTGAGAGAGCATCAGCTTTATGCAAAGTTCAGTAAGTGCCAGTTTTGGCTTGACCGAGTGGCATTCTTAGGACATGTGGTATCCGCTGAGGGCATTTCAGTAGACCCCCAGAAAATAGAGGCCATTGTAGATTGGAAACCACCCACGAACGTAA
Source organism: Litchi chinensis (assembly GCA_019925255.1). Lineage (NCBI taxonomy): Eukaryota > Viridiplantae > Streptophyta > Magnoliopsida > Sapindales > Sapindaceae > Litchi > Litchi chinensis. Next base: position 27,149,154 of record CM034470.1, read on the forward strand.
CTGAAGTCAGAAGTTTCTTGGGTTTAGCTGGTTACTACAGAAAGTTCGTAGAAGGGTTCTCAAAGATAGCTACTCCACTGACCAAGTTAACAAGAAAAGAAGAGAAGTTCATCTGGTCAGAAGCCTGTCAGAACAGTTTCGATGAGTTAAAGCAAAGGCTAACTACTGCACCAGTGCTTACACTCCCCTCAGGAAGTGAGGGATTTACAGTATATTGCGATGCCTCCAGGCAAGGTTTAGGTTGTGTGTTGATGCAGCATGATAGAGTGATAGCTTATGCTTCAAGGCAATTAAAGAAGCATGAAGTAAACTATCCAACACATGATTTAGAGTTAGCAGCTGTAGTGTTCGCTTTGAGAATATAGCGACACTATTTCTATGGAGTACCTTACAGGATCTTTACTGATCATAAAAGCCTGCAGTATCTGTTCTCGCAGAAAGATTTGAACATGAGACAAAGGAGGTGGATAGAGCTCATCAAAGACTATGATTGCACCATTGAATACCACCCAGGCAAGGCAAATGTAGTAGCAGATGCGCTAAGTAGGAAGCCCTCTAGTTCCCTAGCTCAACTTAAAGTAGAATACTTGCCGATGCTAGTAGAACTGAGATCTATGGGGGTCAGTCTAGAGACAGCAGAGTCAGGTGCTCTAGTAGCAGCTTTCCATGTTCGGCTAGTGTTAGTGGACATGGTTAGAGACTTGCAAGCTCAGGACCAGTATTTGATGAAATTGAGAAGCAAGATAGAGGCTGGACAACAGAGTAGCTTCGCCTTACGAGGTGATGGAACACTAGTGTTGGGCCAGAGATTGTGTGTCCCAGATGTAATAGAGTTGAAGAAAGAAATCATGGAAGAGGCACACTCCTCAGCATATGCGATGCATCTAGGGAGTACTAAGATGTATCGGACTTTGAGAGACCACTACTGGTGGAGAGGTATGAAAAGGGAGATAGCAGAATTTGTATCTAAGTGCCTAACCTGTCAACAAATCAAGATTGAGCATCAGAAACCCACAGGTTTACTACAGCCTTTATCCATTCCTGAGTGGAAATGGGAAAGGATCACGATGGATTTCATGATGGGACTTCCCAGGACGCAGAAAGGACACGATGCCATTTGAGTTATCGTGGATAGATTAACGAAGTCGGCCCACTTCATTGCTATTAATAACACCTATTCTCTGGAAAGATATGCACAATTATATGTAGATGAGATTGTGAGGCTGCATGGAGCACCAGTGTCCATTGTATCAGACAGAGATCCTCGTTTTACTTCTCCGTTTTGGCCGAAGCTACAAGATGCTATGGGCACCAGATTACACTTCAGTACTGCTTTTCACCCACAGACAGATGGCTAGTTAGAGAGAACCATCCAGACTCTCGAGGATATGTTAAGAGCCTGTGTGATGGAATTCAAGGGGAGCTAGGATAATTACCTAGTATTGATAGAGTTTGCCTACAACAATAGCTACCAGTCTAGCATTGGTATGGCACTGTATGAAGCGTTGTATGGCAGAAAGTGCAGAACCCCAGTCTATTGGGATGAAATGGGGGAGAGAAGACTAATTGGCCAAGAGGTTGTCCAAGACACAACCGAGAAAGTAAATATGATAAAAGAACGGTTGAAGATAGCAAGCGATAGACAGAAAAGCTATGCGGACAATCGAAGAAGAGATTTAAAGTTTGAAGTGGGTGATCAAGTGTTTCTACGAGTCTCGCCCTGGAAGGGTATTTTGAGATTCGGAAAGCGTGAAAAGTTAAGCCCACGATATATAGGCCCCTATGAGATAGTAGACAAGGTGGGTGAAGTGGCTTATCGATTGAAGCTACCATCAGAGTTAGCCAACATCCATGACGTGTTCCACGTCTCTATGCTACGCAAGTATATAACTGACCCTTCTCACATTCTTCAAGAGCAACCAGTTCAGTTGAAGGAAAATTTGACCTACGAAGAGCATCCAGTAGAGATCCTAGATCGTAGAGATCAAGTGTTGCGTAACAAGGTGATTCCGTTAATGAAGGTGCTATAGCGAAATCACAGGTCAAAAGAGGCTACATGGGAGCCTGAAGCGCAGATGCGTGCCCAATACCCTCAGTTGTTTGAATAAGTGTAAACCCCTAGCTCCGACTTATAAATCTCCAGCGTTAGAAACTAAGTTAGAGAGATAACATAACTCTCTACATTTAATTGATTGAATTTCATGGCCTTAGAAAATATTAAATTAAGAGTGCGGCGGAAATCTTCGACTATAAAAATTTAGTAGCGTGTGTCAATAAAAATCTAAGTTAGGAAATCCAAGATTTTAGTAAAGGATAATCAAATTTAAAATTGGATTAAAAAGAGAGAGTCAAGGTCAATGAAACAAGCTAAGCGTTTTAAAATAAATTCTAACGAGACGAGGATTAAATCAAATGAGAAACGAAATAAAAACAAAAGAGACACGAGAGACCAAAAGGGGTATTGCTGTGAGATAGCATCAAGAGAAGGAGATGAGAATGAAATTAAAAAGAAATGGGACAAGATGCAATTTATAGAAGTTGTTGACTATAAATATCAACACTTAGCTGAATTTGTTTCAGCAAAAACAAAAGAAATTCAGACATTAGCAAGAACAACCGAGAAGCTTCGTGAGAGAGAAAGAGAGAAGTGATCAGTGTGAGCCAAGGAAAAGAAGAAGCTAGGAAGAAGAAGAAGGAGTCTTGAGCAGCAGAAACCGTCCAGAACAGCAAAGAAGTCGAGCAGGAAGGCAGCGGAACGCGAGCTGGTAGCGAGCAGAACCAGTCGCGCGAGGAACTGGACGCGAGTTCGAACAGGACAGCGAAACGTGAGGCAAGGGCGACCTGCAGCAGAACAAGGGGGCCAAAGCTGGTCCACCGTGAGGCCAAGGAAGCAGTAAGAGCTGCCATGTGACACCAGAAACGGGACAGACCCGAACGCGAGCAGAAAACAGAGTTGAGGCGAGAGAGACGAACTGGGCGAGCAGCAGAGGAAACTGGATGAAAACAACCCCTTTCCAACCCCTTTAAAGCCTCCAAATCCTTCTTTGAACCCTCTCCCAAGTCTCTCTCAACTATCCAAACAAAGAACCAAATAAGAAAATCAAGTTTCTCAATTTTTTCTTGCTGAAAATTTCAGCAATGTTGCTGAAAAGCTTGATGCAGAATTTTTGTTGATTTGTGTGGTTAGATTGCTTTTAAATCTTGATAGAACTTTACATGATTGTTATAGAATCATCAATGAGGAGTTTTGAGTGTAATTGATGCCATAACTTGATGTAAATGGGCTGTCATACCCTCCCTCAAAATAGAAATCGAAAATGGTGTTTTATGCACACCAAGTGATTGAGAAAAGTTTTGAGTGAAGTTTTTGTTGGGTTTTGTGCCCTAAGAGCTTGTAATCATGTAAACGGTTTTAATAAATAATAATAAAGTATTCATTTTATTCAATTTATATATTTTGCAAAAATTATATATGTCATGAGAAACATCCTTGATTACTAATGTATTTTCAAACTAAGTATATAAGTGTTATATACAAGCGGATTTAGTTTGAGAGAAGTAATCTAAAGAGTCCGTAGAAAGCAAACGAAGCTGGGTACTTTGTTTGTGGTAAATCTACAGTTGCGGTCCATTTTGTATTCGGTACAATAGTTTTATCCGAGACTACTCATGTAGTGACATGAAAATGGAGGCATCTTATATAATAAATATTATATAGGACTGGACCACGATAAACATGAGTCTCTAATTAATATCCGTTAAACTTAGAGATTTATATTTATCGACTAGATGATCATATATGGATTGATCTTAATCCTGAGTGTTTTATGGACTCCTATTTGTTGAGTCATATCTTTTGATTTACATGGGTGAGACTGTTATAAATTTACGGTCAATAAGCTTCGTACTTTGGAGATGTGATTTAATAAATGGCTGGGAACATTCTATACAATAATGGAATCCACTCCTTCTTGCGAGAAGTAGATGAGTAGTTCCCTTAAAGTGTTGATTCGGGTCTTGAACAATAAGAGCGCTCGACTTTCTGTTTATGAGTAAACAGAAAAATAAATTCATAAGTTGTTATGGATATATTGTTCATTAGAGAATCAATGGTACTTATTGGAATAAGATATAATTAGAGAGGTATAACGGACTTTAATGACCTAACTCTAATTATGAACTATTTGTGGAGGATCAAACCATATGAAATGATTAAATCAATGGACACTGAAAATTCAGATTGTGTAAAACATCTACAATCTTGAGAGTGCAATCTTGGGTTTTTAGTGGAGTAACTCTAAGGTTAATAATAGTGAATTATTTAATTAAAGAGTTTAATTAATAATTCCGATATTATTGGAGCTCAAATTGTAGGTCCATTCGGTCCCCTTGCTAGCTCACAACCACATAAAGAAATAAACGAAAGAATATAATTGGATTGTCCAATTATTAATGTCACATGGACTTGTTCACGAATTATTTAAATAATTTGATTATTTAAATAAATGTAATTATTTAATTAAATGTTAATTATTTATTATCTGTAGAGATTATGAGTTCAATTTTTTAATGATGTCATTAAATTATTTATGATTTAGAATCATTTAATTTAATGAAAAATCTTTTAATTAATGGAAATAGTAATTTAATTTAATTGGAATTAGATTCCATATTAAATTGAATTAAAGAATTTTAATAGGAATTAGATTCCTTATTAAATTAAAAGTAAAGAGTTCTAGACCAATAAAGAATTTGATTCCGTATTGGATATGAACTATGTTTTCCAATTTAAATAGGAAATTGTATTCCTTATTAAATTAGAAAACTCTAACTTACTATTATAAAAGGGTCTTTTATGTTATTAACTATTATGATGAATTTTTGGCTACTTGAACCAAAAACTTCCATTAATTAAAAACACCAAATTACTCCATCTCACATAATAATCTTTCATAAAAGATTTCGTGATTTGATTCTTCGAGATTGTGCCCACACACAGTTTCTTTTGTGAAGAGTCATAGCAAGGAAGATTGAGTGGTGAAGAATTTACGAATCAAAAGGGATCAATTCAATATTCATGCAAGGTAAGATTCGATCTTATTAATTTAATTATTGAATCGTTATTGCTAGCATCGATCGGGTATGTTTTTGTTTGGAAAAATTTTTAAAATCCACGTTTCCGCATTAAATCCAAAATCGATTTTTCCCTTTCAATTGGTATCAGAGCCCGGTTTCGCTAGTTTAATAATTGATTCAATAATTAGTGAATTTTCTTTTGGTTATGATTCATTGTATGTCATTGAGTAGGCACTATTATTGATTTGATTTGATTATGATATGATATATTTTGTATTCATGTTTGATGAATGGGGATTGCATGGTATGATCGTTAATTGTATGGTTCTTTGGTTATTTTAATTTGATTAAAATTGTAAGCCGTTTGTAATTTTTTTTTTGTAATTCAAGTTTTAGGGTTTTTATATTTTCTGTAATTAGATGCGGAAAAGATTTGAGATTGGATGCTGAATTTGATCTGTAATTTTGCCACTGTTATGGTCGAAATCGGTTTAAATTCTGAAGTAAACGGGCTGTTATTAAATCTGCAAGTGTGTTGCGAAAAGGTTGCAGTCCAGATCGGCAACGCGCAAATAGGTTGTGCGCTGTGACGGCTACGTTGCTGCAGGTCTGGTACGCGACTTGAGAGGCTGTGAGCGTTGACAGTGCATGTGATGCACAATTCGTTGATTACGCGTGTGTCATGCAGTAAACAATGCAAATTTTTTTTTTTTTGAAAAGTCAAAAAAGGAGTGAATTTGATGCAATTGTTTATTGTATAAAATATATATATATACAAGTGTAATGCAAATAGGAGTGCACAGATGACTTAATTTTGTTTTGTTTTTGTGCACCTATTGCAATGCATGGTTGCTGTTTGCACAGCATATGCATGTATTCGTTACACTGTATGTGCAATTGTTGCACACAGTGCATCTTTAGAAATTGCACTGGTTTATGTGCGACACTCGGCAGAATATATATATATATATTTATTTATTTATATATTTAGCAGCCCTTAAGTTTGTGTTTTATATGTTTATTGGGTTTGAAAATAAAGAAATGGGCTTTTAGCCCAATCCATTTGATGGATGTTCTTGATTATTAAATTGGATTTAATTTTAAACCCAAGAGAGCCCATGAAGACCTTGAAGACTATGAAGACTACAAGTGAAGGTCAAGGAATGCCTTGGTTAATTAATGTAATCTTGAAATTAGATTTAGGTTGTTAAAACCAAAGAACCCGGTCATACACATGTTGTTTATTTAAATTATTTATCATGCGATGATTGAATAATTTGTTGATAACATAACCATGCATAAAATATGTCATATAGAATAGAAAGTGCCTACTCACTGCATTATAACATGACATGCATCATATGTATTATTTTATTTTACTATTAAATTGTTTATTAGTATAAATAGTAGAATAATACATAGAATGCCTCTTAAATAATTTGAATTGATTTTAATGGAAAATCATAGATTTCAAATTAGAAATATGATTTTAATAATTGGCATTCATAATGTGGATTAGATTTTAATTAGTTAAAATCTGGTAACTTCATACTAAATCTAGTCTTTATAATTTAGATTATTTAGATTAGATTTATAAATTGAATTAGATTTTAAGTGTTAAAAATCTGGTAATTCATTAAGTGTTAATAAGTTATGAACTTTAGTAACTCACAAATTCTTAGTAATTTAGATTATCTTCTTAGCCGTTAATAATCTAAGAATGATTACTAGGAATTTTTTTTAATAAAAAAAAAAAAACCCTAATCCTAAAATAGTGAGTGGGAGAGGGATGTATGACAATATATCCTGCGGTCTCCATCATTAGTTCAACACCGTGAAACTTAAAGGCGCCTCGAGACGGCTTTGTTATCGTCCCCCTACGGGTGGTGTCCATTTAAGTTGATCAAGGTTGACTTCCTAATGGATAGGATTCCTAGATGTATCTTGGGATTGACCTACCCTACGGCGGCAATTCTCGAGTTAAGTCAATGGAATCCAAAATGATGGGTTACACTCATAAAGGAAATAATTAATTGTTAATTATTTTCCTGACCGAAAAACGGTAGTTAAATAATATAGGAATAAGAGTTATTTTGTTATATTATTTAATTGAGAATGTCTCAGTCTAACATACAAATATTTGACCTACCCTACGGTGGCACTTATTTGTGGAATGTTAGATTATCGTGGCATAGTAATTAATTTTAGGGTATTTTTTAATTCATTATTCGTGTATCATGCATCACGTTTAATTTTATGCCAAAGTCACATGATATTGATTTTTGCAAAATGATATTAAATGTCTTGTATTTTATTTATTTTCAGCAATGGTATCTTCGTTGATTTCTATTTTAGCTAATGATAAGCTTAATGGGGAAAATTATGTCAAATGGAAAAGTAACATGAACGCAGTCCTGGTCTGTGAAGACCTTAAATTTGTCACGACTCAGCCTTGTCCTCCCCAGCCAGCAGAAAATGCTGCACGCGCTGTGCGCGAGGCCTATGAGAAATGGGTCAAAGCTGATGAGAAGGCCCGTTGCTACTTGTTAGCAGGGATGTCTGAGGTGCTTGCTACCAAGCACGAAACAATGACAACAGCAACTCAGATGTTGGAGTCATTGCAGGACATGTTCGGGCAACCTTCTGAGCAGCAACGGCACGAAGCTGTTCGTGCTGTTATGACTGCTAGGATGAAGGAGGGTACATCTGTTCGAGAGCATGTCTTGAAGATGATGACCCACTTCAATACAGCTGAAAGCCATGGTGGGGCTATAGATGAGCGTAGCCAAGTGAGTATGATACTTGAGACTCTTCCGAAGAGTTTCATGCAATTTAAGAGCAATTATGTTATGAACAAATTGACTTACTCACTTACGCAGTTGCTCAATGAGCTCACTACTTATGAGTCTATGAGTAAGGACAAAAATAAGTCCGGTGAAGCAAATGTTGCTGAGACTTCTTCTTCTGGCAAGAATAAGAGGAAGAGAAACACCGGAAAGGCTAAGGAAAAGGCTAACCCCAAGAAGCAAGCTACTCAGAATAAGAGCAAAAAGGGCTCCAAAGCCACCAAGCCCAAAGGAAAATGTTTCCATTGTGGTGTTGATGGGCATTGGAAGAGGAACTGTCCTAAGTACCTCAAGGAGCTCAAAGAGAAGAAGATGAAAGGTAAATGTGATTTACTAGTCATTGAATCTTGTTTAGTGGAGGATGATTCATCCCCTTGGATAATTGATTCAGGAGCCACTAATCATGTTTGTTCTTCTTTGCAGTTGATTGATTCATATAGGCAGCTTGATGAGGGTGAGTTCAACATGCGAGTCGGGACTGGGGAAGTCGTTTCAGCAAAGGCAGTGGGAGAAGTTAGACTTAGTTTTAATAATAATTGTTTTATTGCATTGAACAATGTTTATTTTATTCCAGGTTTTAAGAGAAATTTGATTTCTGTATCTAAACTTTTGGAATTTAATTATTCTGTTTCTTTTTATAATAAATCTGTTATTATTTCTAGAAATGGATTGGATATTTGTTCAGGGATGCAAGAAAATGATTTATATGTGTTAAGACCGTTAATGCATAAACCACTGCTTAATATTGAAATGTTTAAGGTTGAAAAACCAAAAACAAAACGACAAAAGATTTCTCAAAACGATGACACATATCTTTGGCATCTAAGACTTGGTCATATTAACCTTGACAGATTAAACAGACTTGTAAAGAGCGGACATTTAAATGAGTTAAAGATCGGTACTTTACCTGTTTGTGAATCATGTCTAGAAGGTAAAATGACCAAAAGACCTTTTACTGGAAAAGGGCTTAGAGCTAAGGAACCGTTAGAGCTTATACATTCAGACGTCTGCGGTCCTATGAATGTTAAAGCTAGAGGCGGTTATGAATATTTCGTCACTTTTATTGATGATTATTCAAGATATGGGTATGTTTACCTAATGCAACGAAAGTCAGAAACTTTTGAAAAGTTCAAAGAATTTCGAGCTGAAGTTGAAAATCAATTAGGTAAAACATTGAAATCTCTACGATCAGATCGTGGAGGCGAGTATCTCGATACAGAGTTTGAGGATTACTTGCTTGAGCATGGGATTCTATCCCAATTGACTGCTCCTGGAACACCCCAGCAGAATGGTGTTGCAGAAAGGAGAAATCGAACCCTTTTGGACATGGTGAGATCTATGTTTAGTTTCTCATCATTACCTAGTTCATTTTGGGGATATGCATTGCAAACTGCAATGTATATTTTGAATGTCGTACCATCTAAGTCAGTTCCAAAGACACCTTTAGAGTTGTGGAAAGACCGTAAAACTAGTTTACGACATTTTCGCATATGGGGGTGTCCAGCACATGTGCTGAAGAACAAGACTGGGAAGTTGGAACCACGTTCAAAAGTTTGCCTATTTGTAGGTTATCCCAAAGAAACTAGGGGCGGTCTCTTTTATAGTCCTGAAGAAAACAAAGTATTTGTATCGACAAATGCTACTTTTCTTGAAGAGAACTATATGAGAGATTACAAACCTCGAAGTAAAGTTATACTCGAGGAGTTACTTCCCGGGTCAAATAGTACCCCGTCAACAACAGTTGTTGACAAAGACATAATTCAGACCACTTCTGAACGTCAGACAGATTCTCATCAGAATCATCTACCATCTCGTCGTAGTGGGAGGGTTATTAGACCACCAGTTCGCTACAGAGAGATTGGAGAGGCACAAATCGCTATCTCCGATGAGAGTATAGATGATCCATTGACATATCAAGATGCAATGGAGGATTCTGATAAGGAGGAATGGCTTAAAGCAATGAATCTCGAGATGGAGTCTATGTACTCTAACTCAGTCTGGGAACTTGTAGATCAACCAGATGGGATAAAACCTATAGGTTGTAAGTGGATCTACAAAAGGAAAAGAGGAGTGGATGGAAAGGTAGAGACCTTTAAAGCTAGACTAGTGGCAAAGGGTTATACCCAGAAAGAGGGAGTTGACTATGAGGAAACTTTCTCGCCAGTAGCTATGCTTAAGTCCATTCGGATTCTTCTATCCATTGCCGCATGTCTCAATTATGAGATTTGGCAAATGGACGTCAAGATTGCATTTTTAAATGGTAGTCTTGATGAAAGTATCTATATGGTACAACCAGAGGGATTCGTGTCCCAAGGTCAAGAGCAAAAGGTTTGCAAGTTGCAAAGGTCCATTTATGGACTTAAGCAAGCATCTCGATCTTGGAATATAAGGTTTGATACTTCGATCAAATCTTATGGTTTTGAGCAAAATATTGATGAACCTTGTGTATACAAAAGGATTATCGATAAGAAAGTGGTTTTCCTTGTACTTTACGTTGATGATATTTTACTCATTGGGAATGATATAGGAGTATTGTCAGATGTAAAGAGTTGGCTCGCTAGCCAATTCCAAATGAAAGATTTGGGAGAGGCCAGTTATATTCTTGGGATCCAAATAATACGAGATCGTAAGAACAAACTGTTAGCGCTGTCTCAGGCATCGTATATCGATAAGATTCTTATGCGATTTTCGATGCAGAACTCTAAGAAAGGGCTTTTACCTTTTCGTCATGGAGTTCATTTGTCTAAGGAACAGTGTCCTAAGACACCTCAAGAAATTGAGAATATGAGACAGATTCCCTATGCCTCTGCAGTAGGCAGTCTCATGTATGCTATGTTATGCACGAGACCGGATATATGCTATTCGGTGGGAATAGTTAGTCGTTATCAATCTAATCCAGGATTTGATCACTGGGTGGCTGTAAAGCATATTCTTAAGTATCTTCGGAGAACGAGAAACTATATGCTAGTGTATTCTGGAGAGGATTTGATCCCATTAGGATATACAGATTCTGATTTTCAATCGGATAAGGATTCTAGAAAATCCACGTCCGGATCAGTATTTACTCTCGGTAGTGGAGCCATTGTATGGAGGAGTGTTAAGCAATCTTGCATTGCTGACTCCACTATGGAAGCTGAATATGTAGCAGCTTGTGAAGCAGCTAAAGAAGCGGTATGGCTACGTAAATTCTTGACTGATCTGGAAGTTGTTCCAGATATGGATAAACCACTCACCCTTTATTGTGATAATAGTGGTGCAGTGGCTAATTCCAAAGAACCAAGAAGCCACAAGCGAGGGAAGCATATAGAGAGGAAATATCATCTTATTAGGGAGATTGTACAAAGAGGAGATACAAACGTGATGAAGATTGCATCACAAAACAACCTTGCTGATCCGTTTACCAAGACCTTAACGGCTAAAGTGTTTGAAGGTCATCTAGAGGGTCTAGGATTACGAGATATGTCTCATCTGCTCTAGGGCAAGTGGGAGATTGTTGGGTTTTGTGCCCTAAGAGCTTGTAATCATGTAAACGGTTTTAATAAATAATAATAAAGTATTCATTTTATTCAATTTATATATTTTGCAAAAATTATATATGTCATGAGAAACATCCTTGATTACTAATGTATTTTCAAACTAAGTATATAAGTGTTATATACAAGCGGATTTAGTTTGAGAGAAGTAATCTAAAGAGTCCGTAGAAAGCAAACGAAGCTGGGTACTTTGTTTGTGGTAAATCTACAGTTGCGGTCCATTTTGTATTCGGTACAATAGTTTTATCCGAGACTACTCATGTAGTGACATGAAAATGGAGGCATCTTATATAATAAATATTATATAGGACTGGACCACGATAAACATGAGTCTCTAATTAATATCCGTTAAACTTAGAGATTTATATTTATCGACTAGATGATCATATATGGATTGATCTTAATCCTGAGTGTTTTATGGACTCCTATTTGTTGAGTCATATCTTTTGATTTACATGGGTGAGACTGTTATAAATTTACGGTCAATAAGCTTCGTACTTTGGAGATGTGATTTAATAAATGGCTGGGAACATTCTATACAATAATGGAATCCACTCCTTCTTGCGAGAAGTAGATGAGTAGTTCCCTTAAAGTGTTGATTCGGGTCTTGAACAATAAGAGCGCTCGACTTTCTGTTTATGAGTAAACAGAAAAATAAATTCATAAGTTGTTATGGATATATTGTTCATTAGAGAATCAATGGTACTTATTGGAATAAGATATAATTAGAGAGGTATAACGGACTTTAATGACCTAACTCTAATTATGAACTATTTGTGGAGGATCAAACCATATGAAATGATTAAATCAATGGACACTGAAAATTCAGATTGTGTAAAACATCTACAATCTTGAGAGTGCAATCTTGGGTTTTTAGTGGAGTAACTCTAAGGTTAATAATAGTGAATTATTTAATTAAAGAGTTTAATTAATAATTCCGATATTATTGGAGCTCAAATTGTAGGTCCATTCGGTCCCCTTGCTAGCTCACAACCACATAAAGAAATAAACGAAAGAATATAATTGGATTGTCCAATTATTAATGTCACATGGACTTGTTCACGAATTATTTAAATAATTTGATTATTTAAATAAATGTAATTATTTAATTAAATGTTAATTATTTATTATCTGTAGAGATTATGAGTTCAATTTTTTAATGATGTCATTAAATTATTTATGATTTAGAATCATTTAATTTAATGAAAAATCTTTTAATTAATGGAAATAGTAATTTAATTTAATTGGAATTAGATTCCATATTAAATTGAATTAAAGAATTTTAATAGGAATTAGATTCCTTATTAAATTAAAAGTAAAGAGTTCTAGACCAATAAAGAATTTGATTCCGTATTGGATATGAACTATGTTTTCCAATTTAAATAGGAAATTGTATTCCTTATTAAATTAGAAAACTCTAACTTACTATTATAAAAGGGTCTTTTATGTTATTAACTATTATGATGAATTTTTGGCTACTTGAACCAAAAACTTCCATTAATTAAAAACACCAAATTACTCCATCTCACATAATAATCTTTCATAAAAGATTTCGTGATTTGATTCTTCGAGATTGTGCCCACACACAGTTTCTTTTGTGAAGAGTCATAGCAAGGAAGATTGAGTGGTGAAGAATTTACGAATCAAAAGGGATCAATTCAATATTCATGCAAGGTAAGATTCGATCTTATTAATTTAATTATTGAATCGTTATTGCTAGCATCGATCGGGTATGTTTTTGTTTGGAAAAATTTTTAAAATCCACGTTTCCGCATTAAATCCAAAATCGATTTTTCCCTTTCAATTTGAGCACTCTAATGACCAAGTTAGATTTATATATGTATTAGAGACTTGAAGGGCAGTAGTTAGACCTTGAAGTTAGATGATTTTGAAACCAATTTTAAGCCTTAAAGAGGTTAGAAAAGTTAGAGAAGTGTTTAGAGTTGCAAGGGAAGAGTTGTAACCAAAATGTGATTCCCGAGCTCAAATTTTGAGCTCTAGAAAACCTGACATTATTTCACTTATTTGAGAGTGTTCTACACCTCAAATGATGCCTAGGAACCATAGAAAACCATAGGTTTTGGAACGGATCGAATCCGATAAAAATTATGCAAGTTATGCACAAAATAGTGCCGTTATAACTCTGAGAAGTGAAACGGCTAGCTTAATGTAATTTTTATGACATGAAATGAGTTTAGTTAGTCATTATTAGTTAAATGAAACTTAGTTATTGAAGAAAATCTAGCGTCGCTAATCCGAAACACAAAGTTTACTAAACGGGCATTAAAACGCGCCCGGAAAGTGTCCAAAACGGACGCTTTCTTTAAATTTGACTTAGCAAATGATAGTATTTTTCAATGAAATTTGACGTGTGACTAGAATGTGATATAAGTGAGCCGTAGGAAAAAGAACGAAGGAAAACGGAGTCCCGGGCAGCACGTCGCAGTGCGCACTGTCAAGGGCTGTCCACTTTGAATTAAAAATATAATTTTTCGTTTCGAGCCTCTAACAAGTAAACGGACCGCATGGGGATATCCCTAGGGGTCCAAAACTAAAATTTTTTCACAAAAATCGAGATTAGAGAGTCTCAGTTGAATTAGAAACAAGTTAGGATCTATGTAGAGGAAAATAGTCATAGTTGAGAATTTCTAAAGTATAGTTAAGTATTGAGTTTTGTTGTAAGCAATGACGAGAACATGTTGTGTAGGTGACGAGCGTGTGAGCGGCGTCCAGGAGCCTCGTCGAGACACTTGACGCGGAGCGACGCGGCCTTAAGGTAAGTGGTTCGTCACTTAATAGCTTTGTAAATTGTTATACCAATTCTTGAATATGTTGAAGGAATGTAGTAGCTAAGGAATGAATGAAATAATATATAATGAGGTAGTTAAAGTTTAAGCATATGGATTCTTATGGAATCCATATGTTACTAGAAAGTGATAATGAGTTGCATGTAAAGAAAATGGAATAAAAAAGTGTTCAAGATTTTCAAATTAGTGTCATTTGTGCTTTTGCACTTAAAGAAATTTATTATCAAAACTCATGTGTATACCTTATAAGTTAATGAGATTTAGCGTTACGTGACGACGCAGAAAATTCCGTCCATAATCGCTTAGTTTATAGAAAAGTATAGTGCTACGTTGCGATGCAGACAATTCCGCACGTAGTTGATTAGTTGATAGTTAGCGTTACGAAGCGATGCAGTAAATTCCGCTAGTAGTCGCCTAGAGATTTAACACTACGCTTGCGATGCAGAGAATCCCGCATCGTAGTTGTTCAGTGACTAGTTTAGCGTCCTACGTATGATGTAGTAAATTTCGTAACGTAGCGGTTGAGATACATTAGTAAGCTTCACGTTGGCGTTAGTTATAATCGCCCGTGATGGTTAGAACGAGTCAAGGATACACATGGAAGAATTTAAAGAAAGTGTAAAACTTGAATTAATAACGAACCCTTATGTTAGTATATGTGATATTATATATATCCTTGTTGCACTAACCCATTGTTTATTTTGTATCTCATTTGTTTTATTGCATGCCCGCCGGACGAGACATTGGCCTTTTGTGTTGCATATTTATAGGTGGGAGATCGCACAAGATGATTAGAAACATTTACGTATATGTATTTAATCATGTATATTTTGAATTTGAATGATGTCGAATTTGTAAAGTTGTAAATATTTTTGCATTCTATATATGATTCATATATGCATATTTGAATCCAAATGCATTGTTTATGCTTATGGAAGTGTGATGAATATTGCATGATTGTGGATAAAGAAGTTGGGAGGTTTTCAAAAATAGTCGAAGTGTTATTTTATTTACAGGTGAAATTTTGGTTTATCAAAAAAGCAGCCGTTATGTTGCCGAAATTTTTATAAAATAACCTTGAAATAGAATCAAAGAAAGTGTTTAACACTCCCAACCAGTTTAAAGAAAAATTAAATCGCTAAGTTTTAACGAGTAAACCAGAGAAGTTAAGTTAGGGTTCGCTTCCCGGATGTCTTCGATCCGACGAGTCGGTAACGAGGAGTCCGTTGAAGTGCCCGGCAGGATCTCCAGACTAGAGCTTAGATAAGGTCTGGGAAGGGTCCTGTCAATAAGGTACACAATTTAAATTTCAAGGACGAAATTTTTATAAGGGGGGAAGAAATTGTAAACCCCTAGTCTCAAATTATAACCCCTAGTGTTAAAAAAGAGATTAGAGAGTTAAAATCAATCTCTACAGTAAATTAATTGAATTTCATAGCCTCCGAATTTTTTTAATTTAAGAATACGACGAAATTCGTCGATCATGAAAAGTTAAGTAGCGTGTCAATGAAAATCCAAGTTAAGAAATCAAAGATTTTAGTCCATAATAATCTAATTGAAGATTAATTAAAAAGAGAGGGTCAAGTGGTCGAGAAGACAAGCTTGACGGTTAAAGTAAATTTTAACGAAACGAGAATTAAATCACATGATGAAAGCTAACTTGGAAGCAAATATGAATGGGCTAATATGAGAAACAAAGAAAAGAGATGAGATTGGAGTGAAATTAAAAAGAGTTGGGGCATGATGCAATTAAGAGAAGTTGATTAGTATATATACAACACTTAAGCTGAAATTTTTTCAGCAAAACACAAAGAAATCAGTCATCAGCCGAGAACATTCGCGCGAGAGAGAGAGAGAAGTGATCAGACCAGTTGTGAGAGAAGAAACCAGAAGAGAAGAGGAGGCACGAAGAAGTAGAAGCACCAGCAGCTGCTGGTCGTGAGAAACACAAGTAGAAATGTGAGCAAAAACTGAAGGGGCTGGTCGGCCAGGAAAGGAAAGAGAAGAACGACCACCCAAGCTGCCTTCCAAGCCCTCAAACCTCCTTCTAAGACCCCTATCAACTCTCTAAGCTAAGGACTAAGTAAGATTACAACCTATCTCTTTAATTTTCTGCTGAAACATAAATGAAAGTGATGACAGCTTCTTGATTGTAGTTGTTGTTGATTTGTGTTGGATGATTGTTCTTCAAACTTTGATAGAACCTCATATGATTATTATAGAATCATAAGTGATGATTTGTTGTGTGTAAATGATGCTTGAGAGATGTAAATATGGGCTGTTATACCCATAAACAAAATAGAAACAGAAACTTTATTGTTATGCACTCTAACTAGTCGATAGAAAGTTTGAGTGAAGTTTGAGCAATTAAATGACTAAGCTATCTTTATGTATGTATTAAAGACTTGAAGGGCAGTAAATAGGCCTTGAAATTAAGTGGTTTTGAACCCAAGTTGGAGCATAAAAGAGGTTAGAAAAGTTAGAGAATTGTTTAGAGTTGCAAAGGAATAGTTGTAGTAAAAAATGTGATTCCCGAGCTCAAATTTTGAGCTAGAAGAGACCTGAATTTATCTCACTTATTTGGGAGTGTTCTACACCTCAAATGATGCCTAGGAACCATAGAAAACCATAGGTTTTGGAACGGATCGAATCCGATAAAAATTGTGCAAGTTATGCACAAAATAGTGCTGTTAGAGCTCTGAGAAGTTAAACGGCTATCTTAATGCAATTTTTATTGCATGAAATGAGTTTGGTTGATCATTATTAGTTAAATGAGGCTTAGCTATGGAAGAAAAACTAACGTCGCTAATCCGAAACGGAAAGTATACAAAACACGCACTAAAAGTGCTAGAAAATGCCCGAAAAAGGGGCGTTTTCCTTAGATTTGATCTAGCAAACGATAATATTTTCCAACAAAATTTTATGTGTGACTAGAATGTGAGATAAGTGAACCATAGGAAAAAGAACGAAGGAAAACGGAGCCCCGAGCAGCGTGCTACCACCTGTTCTGTTATGGGCTGTAAGTTGAGAATTAAAAATGTAATTTTTCGTTTCGAGCCTCCAACAACTAAACGGACCGCGTGGGGTGATCCCTAGGGGTCTAAAACTAAAACTTTTACACAAAAATCAAGATTTGAGAGTCTCGGTTGAGTAGAAACAAGTTAGGAGCTATATAGGGAAAAATGACTATAGTTGAGAAATTCTAACTTATAGTTGAGAATTGAGTTTTGTTATTAGTAATTATGAGAAAATATTGTGTAGGTGGAGAACGAGACACCGAGGCTCCTGAGATTCATCAAGGTGCTTGACACGGCTTCGAGGTAAGTGGTTCGCCACTTATGTTTGTTTCCAATTCTTTGGAAATCCTTGATTTTTATCATAAACATTCTAACTAAGAAATAAATGATATTGGAAATAATGATTAATGTTAAGAGTAAAGTCTAAGCATATAGATTTTTATGGAATCTATATGGTACTAGAGATGAATACTAAATTGCTTTAGTAAAGGTGAAATGAGAAAGTGTAGTAGATTTCAAAACAAGAAAGTTTTGTGCTTATTGCACTTAAATAGCTAAGTATGAAAACCCATGTGTATACCTTAAAAGTTAAGAGACTTAGCATTACGTGACGACGCAAAGAATTCCGTCCGTAATCGCTCAGATTATAAAAAAGTATAGCGCTACGTTGCGATGTAGATAATTCTGCACATAGTTAGTTAGTTGATAGTTAGCGCTACGAAGCGATGCAGTAAATGCCGCTCGTAGTCGCCTAGAGTTTTAGCACTACACTTGCGATGCAGAAAATCCCGCATTGTAGTTGTTTAGTGATTAGATTTAGTGCCCTACGTACTGACAGGACCCTTCTCAGACTTTATCTAAGCTCTCGTCTGGAGGATCCTGTCGGGCACTTCAACGAATTCCTCGAAACCGACTCGTCGGATCGAAGACATCCGGGAAGCGAACCCTATCTTTCTGTATCCGGTTTACTCGTTAAAGCTTAGTGATTTGATTTTATCTGTTACTGGTTGGGAGGGATAAACCTTTTGTTTAATTCCATTTCAATTTCATTTTATAAAAATTTCGGCAGCATAACGGCTGCGTTTTTGATAAACCAAAATTTTACCTATCAAGAAAACAACACTTCAACTATTTTTGTAAACCTCCCAACTTCTTTATTCTCAATCATGCATCATTCATCACAGTTTCATAAGCATAAACAATTCATAAGATACATAAGTGCACCAAATGTATAAACACAAGAATATTTATCACTTTTACAATCCCTACATCATTCAAATTCACAATATACACGATTAAATACATATACAAAATATATCCCAGCGTCTTGCGCAATTGCCCACCTATAAATATATGCAAACAAAAGATTTCGATCTCGTCCGATGGCGACACGCGATAAAAACAATGAGCTACAAAATAAACAAGGGGTTAGTGCAATAAGGATATATAATATCACATACACCAACATAAGAATTTGTTGTTTATTCAAGTTTTACAACTTCTTTAAATTCTTCCATGTGTACCATTTTTCTCGTTCTAACCATCACGGGTGATTATAACTAACGCCAACGTGAAGCTTACTATTGCATCTCAACCACTACGTTACGAAATTTACTGCATCGTACGTAGGGCGCTAAACCATTCACTGAACGACTACAATGCGGAATTCTCTGCATCGCAATTGTAGTGCTAAATCTCTAGACGACTACGAGCGGAATTTACTGCATCGCTTCGTAGCGCTAACTATCAACTAACCAACTACGTGCGGAATTGTCTGCATCGCAACGTAGCGCTATACTTTTCTATAAACTGAGCGATTACGGACGGAATTCTCTGCGTCGTCACGTAACGCTAAAATTCGCTAACTTATAAGGTATACACATGGTTTTCATACTAAATTTCTTTCAATGCAAAAGCACAAATGACTTTAGTTTGAATATCTTGCAAACTCTCTTATTCCATTTTCTTTACATACAACTCATTATCACTTTCTAGTAACATATGGATTCCGTAAGAATCCATAAGCTTAAACTTTAACTACATCATTAATTATCATTTTCGATTTCCTTTATTACTTAGCTACTATAGTCATTTAACATCATCAAGAATTTGCATGATAACTTAAAAAAACTATTAAGTGGCGAACCACTTACCTCAAGGCCGCGTCAAGCGTCTCGACGAGGCTCCTGGACGCCGCTCACGCGCTCGTCACCTACACAACAAGTTCTCTTTATTACTATTAACAAAAACCTCCATTTCTCAACTGTATGCTAGAATTCCCAACTATGCCCAACTTTCTCTATATAGCTCTTAACTCGATTCTAATTCAACCGAGACTCTCAAATCCCGATTTTTGTGGAAAATTTTTAGTTTTGGACCCCTAGGGATACCCCCACGTGGTCCGTTTACTTGATATAGGCCTAAAACGGAAAAATCACATTTTTATTCAAACGGACAGCCCATAACAGAACAGGCAATAACATGCTGCTCGAGGCTCCGTTTTCCTTCGTTCTTTTTCCTACGGTTCACTTATCTCACGTTCTAGTCACACATCAAATTTTGTTGAAAAATATTATCGTTTGCTATGTCAAATCTAATGAAAACGTCCGTTTTAGACACTTTCGGGTACGTTTTAGTGCACGTTTTGCAAACTTTTGGTTTCGGGTTAGCGACGCTAGTTTTTCTTCCACAACTAAGCTTCATTTAACTTATAATGACTAACTAAATTCATTTCATGCCATAAAAATCACATTAACCTAGCCGTTTCACTTCTCAGAGCTCTAACGACACTATTTTGTGCATAACTTGCACAATTTTTATCGGATTCGATCCGTTCCAAAACCTATGGTTTTCTATGGTTCCTAGGCATCATTTGAGGTGTAGAACACCCCCAAATAAGTCAAATATAGTCAGGTCTCCTCTAGCTCAAAATTCAGCTCGGGATTGACAAAGTTGCTTAAACTATCTCTTTGCAACTCTACATGCTTCCCTATGATTTTCTAATCCTTTTTATGCCAAATTTTGGGTTCAAAACCACTTATTTTCAGAGCTTATTTACTGCTCTTCAAGCCCTTAACACCCACACAAACATAACTTGGTCACTTGAAAACTCAAACTTCACTCACACATTTTATCAACTAGTTGGAGGGTGTGAGAGCTGTTTTTATTTTCACTAAATTCAAGTGTGTGGCAGCCCATACATACAACTCTAAGTCATCATTTACACACAACAACATGTTAATTAAAGCTCATCATCATCTAGTTAGGGTTCCACACTTGATTGAAGTGTAGAACACCAACACCACACAAAACAATTTTCTGCAGAAAATTTCAGCAGTTACCTACTTCAAACTTTCAGCAAGAACTAGAAGAGATGAAGTGATTCTTACTTGGTTCTTAGTTTAGAGAGTTGAGAGAGACTTGGGAGAGGTCTTAGAGAAGAGGATTCAAGGCTTGAATGGGCTGGATGATTGCTTCTTCTCCCACTTTTCTAGTCTGGAGTCCAGACCCCTGCACTTCCTTCACGTTTCTGCTTCTGTTCTGTTTTGTGTTGCTGCTGGTTGCTTTTGTTATGCACGACCAGCAGCTGATTTTCTTCTTCTTTTCACGCCTTCTTCTTCTCTTCTCCTTGCCTTACACTTCAGGTCTTGATCCTCTTCGGTTCGGCTTTGATTCACGGCTGCAATTTCTGCTTCACGCGTGATCTGCTCTTTCGGTCTTGACTCTCTCGAATCTTCTTGTTTCACTCGACTGAATGGTTGCTTTGTTTGCTGAAATTTTCAGCCAAGGGTCACTTATATACTAATAACACTTCTCCTAATTGCATTCAAGCCCCATCATATTTTAATTTCACTTCCATCTCCTCTCATTTCTTTGTTTTTCATGTTTGCCCATCAATGTTTGTTTCCACTTTTCTTTCATCATTTGTTTTATATATTATATATATATTTCATTGATATTTTATGAAGAGTCAAGCTTGTCCCTTGATTTATTTTAATTATCAACCATCTCTTTAACTAAATTAAATTTAGTTATTAATTAACTAACCATTCTAAATAACACATCCTAAATTCTCAATTATGCACTTATTTGTATTGTTTCCTTTCGCTTGTCTCTTGTTTGCGGATGTGTTATTTTACTCTTCATTAATATTTTTCCGTACTAATTTGAGTGTTGTGAAGTTCTAGGATGGGCGTTCACGAAATCGATGAATCGATTTAGATTAATACTAACTTGATTTTATTGCAATGCTACTAAAAATTTTATAGTTGACGAATTTCGTCGTCAACCTTAAATTTTTAAATCTCTAATATCATGAAATTCAATTAATTTAATATAGAGATTTATTTTAACTCTCTAATCCATCTTTTAACACTAGGAGATTATAGATTGAGAATAGGGGTTTACACGTACGATGCAGTAAATTCCGTAACGTAGTGGTTGAGATACATTAGTAAGCTTCACGTTGGCGTTAGTTATAATCGCCTGTGATGGTTATATCGAGTCAAGGATACACATGGGGATTTTGAAAGAAATCGTAAAACTTGAACTATTAGTAAATTGTGATGTTAGTGTATGTGAAATTATATATCTTCGCTGCTCTAACTTGTTTGTTTAATGTGTAGCTTGGTTGTTTCTATTGATTTCCACCGCGGGTGATACTACGATCTTCTGTTTTGCATATACATTTATAGGTGGGCGATTGCGCAAGACATTTGTATATAGTTGCGTAGATGTATTTGATGTATTACATTTTGAAACCTATTAATGTTCAAGATTGTAAATTGTAAATATTCATGCATTGTATATATATATGATGCATATATGTATATTGTGGGATTGAGTTCATGTTTATACCTATGAATCTTGTGATGATAATAATTGTTTGTGGATAAAGAAGTTGGGAGATGTTCAGATATAGTCGAAGTGTGATTTTCTTTACAGATGAAATTTTGGTTTTATAAAAAATGCAGCTATTATGCTGCCGAAAATTTTATAAAAAGTATATGAAAAAGAAATTGAGAAAAATTGTATCACTCGCAACCAGTTAAAGAAAAACAATATCAATAAGTTCATAACGAGTAAACCGGTGTAACAGAGTTAGGGTTCGCTTCTCGGATGTCTTCGATCCGACGAGTCGGGTTCGATGAGTCCGTTGAAGTGCCCGACAGGATCCTCCAGACAAGAGTTTAGATAAGGTCTAGGAAGGGTCTTGTCAACCGTAGCCCAACCCACCTATTGGCGTTAGTAGCACACGACCGAGGCCATAGCTAATGTTTTCGGCAAGCCGAACCTTGGCAAATCCAAGCGCAATGCTTATCGCCCCCACAATGGGCATCGAAGGGTCACCGAGATGGAGCAACGATGCACACCGAGAAGGCTTCACCAACACACCCAGACCACCGCAACCCAGCCCACCTATTGGCATTAGTAGCACACGACCGAAGCCATAGCTAACGTTTTCGGCAAGTCGAACCTTGGCAAATCCAAGCGCAATGCTTATCGCCCCCACAATGGGCATCGAAGGGTCACCGAGATGGAGCAGCGATGCACACCGAGAAGGCTTCACCAACACACCCAGACCACCGCAACCCAGCCTACCTATTGGCATTAGTAGCACACGACCGAAGCCATAGCTAACGTTTTCGGCAAGTCGAACCTTGGCAAATCCAAGCGCAATGCTTATCGCCCCCACAATGGGCATCGGAGGGCTTCACACCACGCCCAGACCACCGCAGCCCGCCCACCTATTGGCGTTAGACTCACACAACCGAGGCCATAGCTAACGTTTTCAGCCATAGCTAACGTTTTCGGCAAGTCGAACGTTGGAAAATCCAACCGTGATGCTTTTCCCCCACAATGGGCATCGAAGGGTCACCAAAATGGAGCAGCAATGCCCACCGAGAAGGCTTCCCACCACGCCCAGACCACCGCAGCCCGCCCACCTATTGGCGTTAGACTCACACGATCGAGACCATAACTAACGTTTTCGGCAAGTCGAAGGTTGGAAAGCCTAACCGTTGGTGCTTTTCCCTCACAATGGGCATCGAAGGGTCACCGAAACGGAGCAGCAATGCCCACCGAGAAGGCTTCCCACCACGCCCAGACCACCGCAGCCTGCCCACCTATTGGCGTTAGACTCACACGATCGAGGCCATAGCTAACGTTTTCGGCAAGTCGAACGTTGGAAAGCCTAACCGTGATGCTTTTCCCCCACAATGGGCATCGAAGGGTCACCGAAATGGAGTAGCAATGCCCATCGATAAGGCTTCCCACCACGCCCAGACCACTGCAGCCCGCCCATCTATTGGCATTAGACTCACACGACCAAGGCCATAGCTAACGTTTTCGGCAAGTCGAACGTAGGAAAATCCAAGTGCAATGCTTTTCCCCCACAATGGGCATCGAAGGGTCACCGAAATAGAGCAGCAATGCACACCGAAAGGGCTTCACACCATGCCCAGGCTACCATAGCCCACCCACCTATTGGCGTTAGACTCACGCGACTGAGGCCATAGCTAACGTTTTCAGTAAGCCGAATGTAGGCAAATCCAAGCACAATGCTTTTCCCCCATAATAGGCATCGAAGGGTCACCGAAATGGAGCAGTAATGCACACCAAAATGGCTTCACACCATGCCCAGACCACCATAGCCCACCCACCTATTGGCGTTAGACTTACACGATCGAGGCCATAGCTAATGTTTTCGATAAGCCGAACGTAGGAAAATCCAAGCGCAATGTTTTTTCCCCCCAATGGGCATCGAAGGGTCACCGAGAAGGAGCGATGATGCACACTGAGAGGACTTCACACCATGCCCAGACCACCACAGCCCGTCCACCTATTGGCGTTAGACTCACACGACCGAGGCCATAGCTAACGTTTTCGATAAGCCGAACATAGGAAAATCCAAGCGCAATGCTTTTTCCCCCCAATGGGCATCGAAGGGTCACCGAGAAGGAGCGATGAAGCACATCGAGAGGGCCTCACACCGTGCCCAGACCACCGCAGTCCGTCCACCTATTGGCGTTAGACTCACACGACCGAGGCCATAGCTAACGTTTTCGACAAGTCAAACGTTGGCAAATCTAAATGTGATGCTTTTCCCTCTTAATGACATCGTTGGGACACTGAAAATAGGCTACATCGAACACACCACCCCGTCCGAGTTTTTCCCCACTTTTTGATTTTTTCACACCGAGTCACCCGGAAGACCTCTTGACTGACTGACGATGGTTGAACCGATGGGGACGCCCGTTGCCAACATTCCCCCCACACCAAGCTAGTGGTGTGGGGGAATGGAGGGAGACTTGGCCAAGGCCTTAGCTGCTGGTGAGCAGCCAATCACCTCCCTCCTAAAGAGGTTTTAGAGACATTGCAGGAGTGCCACGATGAGACACACTCATGCTTAAGTTGTCACACCCCCCCTAAAAAATTCAATTCTTTGAATTTTGATGAGCTTTTTTGTAGAGATGCTAAGAAAATGTAATCTACATGGAGAAAAATTTTGAAAAATTTTGAGCACGACAAGTATTTTTTTTTATTTTTTGAAGTGATAAAAAGGGAAAAATCACGAAAAATAGAAAAAAAGTCAAAATTGGATTTTGATTGCATGAAAAAATATCTAAAATCTCAAATTAAATTATGATATATAGATTGTGCGGCAAAAATAAATTTTGCTCGGAGAAATTTTAAGATTTTCATAATTTGGTGCATTTTCGGCACTGACGTGTAGCAATTGGGTACATTTGTGCCCAAGTTGGGCACCAAAGTGGCTGCAGAGTGAAGTTTTGAATTTTGATAAGATCTTTTTGCAGAGATATTAAGAATAATGTAAGCAACATGGAGAACAAGTTTCAAAACGTTTTGAGCACGGAAAGTATTTTTTTTTTTATTTTTAGGAGCTACAAAACGGTAAAATTCATGAAAAATAGAAAAAATGTAAAAATTGAATTTTGATTGCATGAAAAAATTCCTAAAATCACAAATTAAATTATGATGTATACATTATGCAGGCAAAAATGATGTTTGCTCGGAGAAATTTTAAGTTTTGTGGTTTTCGGGCCATTTTTTGCGCTAATGTGCTGCTTTGCACAGCGCGCTTGCTGGCCGTTGGCTGCCAGGCAGCACGCACTCGAGATTTTTGAGACAAGCATATGACTACTGATACGAACCATGCCAAGAACTAACGAAACCCGTGAATCAAGTAAGAATCCAAGATCTTCTAGAATTAGATTTGTATGGAAAACCTCGACCCGTTGCTTATATGGAAGCAAGAACCTGGGTAATATGAAGACGCCACAATCAATGATGGAAGAATTGATTGATAAGTCTATGATGAACGCCACAGGAAAATCCAGATAAGTTCGAAAAGTTCTACGAAGAACCAAAGAGAATACTCTCACTAATATTATTAATCATCCACTAAATCCTTTTTGGGGTTACATGAGTTTATATAGCTCAAATTACTAAGAAGAAAAGGAAATAATTAATTAGGCAATTAAGCCCTTACAAATAGCAAAATAAATAATAAATTTGAAAACTTTTTGTCTTGTAAAAAAATTGGTAAGAAATCAACCCCATATTGGAAAGTCTTGATGACCAAGAATCTTTTCCATATTGGAAAGTCTTGATGACCAAGAAAATGCTCCATATTGGAAAGTCTTTATTAGCAACAAATTAGCTATAATTAGCCCCACCAATTGCTTTAATTAAACTGATTAAAATTTGCTATTCTTTTGGGCCCATCTTAGAATTCACCATTTTAGAATCAGCCCAAATCTCTTGAATCAATCCATTAAGTGCTTCTTTGAACCTCTTAGCCCTTGCCCTTGTAATTGACCCAACTGGAATATGTAATGGATCCTTTGGTGATGCTTCTTTGTTCTCATCATTCCCCCTCTCTTGAAAAGAATTTGTTTTCAAATCTTCACCTACATCAAAAGGAGTTAAATCAGTAACATTGAAAGTTGCACTAACATTGTACTCACCTGGCAAATCCAACTTGTAGGCATTGTCATTGATGCGTTCAAGGACTTGAAAAGGCCTATCTTCTCTCGGAAGCAACTTAGACCCCCTTTGTGCCGGGAATCTTTCTTTCCTCATATGCAACCAAACCCAATCTCCAGGTTCAAAAATCAACTTGTGCCGCCTTTTGTTAGCTTGTTTTGCATATTGCTCTGTTCTTCTCTCAATGTTGAGTCTTGCTTTCTCATGTATCTACTTAAACAAATTCAGCCTTTTTCTTTCCATCTAAGTTAACATGTTCAGACATAGGTAGTGGCATTAAATCCAATGGAGTTAAAGGATTAAAACCATAAACAATTGCAAATGGTGAAAACTTAGTTGCAGAATGAATAGTACGATTGTAAGCAAACTCAGATTGTGGTAAACACTCTTCCCAAGTTTTGATGTTCTTTTTTATAATAGCCCTTAACAAAGTAGATAAAGTCCTATTTACCACTTCAGTTTTGTAAACTCCTAGCTCCGACTTCTAAAGTCCCAACGTTAGAAACTAAGTTAGAGAGACAATAGATAACTCTCTACGTTTAATTGATTGAATTTCATAGCCTCCGAATTTTATTCATTTAGAATATGACGAAATTCGTCGTCCATAAAAAGTTAGTAGTGTGTCAACAAAAATCTAAGTCAACAAATCCAAGATGTTAGTAAATGATAATCGAATTAAAATTTGATTAAAAAGAGAGAGTCAAGATTAATAAAATAAGCTTAGTTTTTTTTAAAATAATTCAAGCTTGACGATCGAAGGAAAATGTTAACGAAACGAGAATTAAAACAAGTATAGATGGGCTAATATGAGAATCAAAGAAAGGAAATGAGAGTTAGATGAAATTAAAGAGAGTTGGGACAAGATGTAATTAAGAAGAGTTGATGACTATAAAATCAAACATTAGCTGAAATTGTTTCAGCAAAAACAATGTGCAGCCGTGAGAGAGAACGAGAGAGTTCGAGAAGGAGAGGGAAGCTACTACCGTGAACCAGAAGAGAAGGCCAGAAGAGGGAAGAGAAGCAACTAGCAAGCAAGAAGGAAGTAAGAGGCTGCTGGTCGAGCAAGGAGGCAGCAACAGCAGCCGTGGACGCGAGCAGAACCTCTCGCGCAACAGTGATGGTCGCGAGTTCACGCAAGAATAGCTCGAGTGAGGGGGTTTCTGAGGCCGTGAACGGCAATATCTAGGCAGAGCAGCAAGAGAACGAGCTGAAGAAGGGAAGGTGCAGGTCTGGTCGTGCAAAACGCACACAAGACAGCAAGCAAGACAAAACCGCGCGCGAGCAGAAGACAGGCGCGACAGTAGAAATCGCGAGGAAGCTGGTCGGCCAGGAAAGAAGGGAGAAGAATCACCACCCAAGTTGCCTTCCAAGCCCTCAAACATCCTTCTTAGACTCCTCTCAACTCCCTAAGCTAAGAATCAAGTAAGATTTCAGCTTGATTGTTTTTAATTTTCTGCTGAAACAGAACCAGAATGTGTTGACAGCTTGTTTGTGAAGTTGTTATTGATTCATGTTGGAATATTGCTTTTAAATCTTGTTAGAACCTCAGGTGAGGGTTATGAAACCATAAGAGATGATTATTGTGTGTAATTGATGCCATAAAAGATGTAAATATGGGCTGTCATATGTACAAACGAAATAGAAACCGAAAATGGTGTTTATGCACACCAAGTGGTTGATTGAAGTCTTGAGTGAATTTTGAGCACTCTAATGACCAAGTTAGACCTATGTATGTATTAGAGACTTGAAGGGCAGTAGTTAGACCTTGAAATTAGATGGTTTTGAAACCAATTTTAAGCCTTAAAGAGGTTAGAAAAGTTAGAGAGGTGTTTAGAGTTGCAAAGGCATAATTGTGGTCAAAAATGTCAATCCCGAGCTGAATTTTTAGCTAGAGGAGACCTGACCATAATTAGCTTATTTGGGGGTGTTCTACACCTCAAATGATGCCTAGGAACCATAGAAAACCATAGGTTTTGAAATGGATCGAATCCGATAAAAATTGTGCAAGTTATGCACAAAATAGTGCCGTTAGAACTCTGAGAAGTGAAACGGCTAGCTTAACGCAATTTTTATGGCTTGAAATGAGTTTAGTTAGTCATTATTAGTTAAATGAAGCTTAGTTATAAAAGAAAATCTAGCGTCGCTAATCCGAAACCCAAAGTTTATTAAACGGGCATTAAAATGCACCCGAAAGTGTCCAAAATGGATGTTTTCATTAGATTTGACTTAGCAAACGATAATATTTCTCAATGAAATTTGTCGTGTGACTAGAATGTGATGTAAGTGAGCAGTAGGAAAAAGAAAGAAGGAAAACGGAGCCCCGAGCAGCAGGTTATCGTCTGTTCTGTCAAGGGCTGTCCATTTTAAATAAAATTGTGATTTTTCGTTTTAAGCCTCCGACAAGTAAACGGACCGTGTGGGGATATCCCTAGGGGTCCAAAACTAAAAATTTTCCACAAAAATCGGGATTTGAGAGTCTCAGTTGAATTAGAAACGAGTTAGGAGCTATATAGAAAGAATAGAGAGAATTTGGCATAGTTGGGAATTCCTAACATATAGTTGAGAAATTGAGGTTTTTGTTAATAGTAATGAAGAGAACTTATTGTGTAGGTGACGAGCGCGTGAGCGGCGTCCAGGAGCCTCGTCGAGATGCTTGACACGGCCTTGAGGTAAGTGGTTCGCCACTTGACTTCTTTTTCAATTTCATGAAATCGCTTGATGTTTGAAATTAAATATGATAGTAAGTAATCAAAGAAAATGAGAATGCTTTCTTATATAAATGTCAAAGTATGAGTGTATAGGTTCCTATGGACCCTATATGAGAATAGAAATTGATACTCAGTTGTTGTTAAAAGAGTATGAAATTAGAAAAGTATTTAGAGGTTTTGAAAATATAGAGTTTTGTGCTTGGGCACTAGAAAAATGGATAATAAAACCCATGTGTATACCCTATAAGTTAATGAGATTTAGCGTTACGTGACGACGCAGAGAATTCCGTCCGTACTCGCTCAGTTTATAGAAAAGCATAGCGCTACGTTGCGATGCAGACAATTCCGCACGTAGTTGGTTAGTTGACAGTTAGCGCTACGAAGCGATGCAGTGAATTCCGCTCGTAGTCGTCTAGAGATTTAGCACTACATTTGCGATGCAGAAAATTCCGCATTATAGTTGTTCAGTGAATAGTTTAGCGCCCTACGTACGATGCAGTAAATTTCGTAACGTAGTTGTTGAGATGCGTTAGTAAGCTTCATGTTGGCGTTAGTTAAAATCGCCCGTGATGGTTAGAAAGAGTCAAGGGTATACATGGAGAGTTTTAAAGAAAATTTTAAGACTTGTAAATTGTATGTTAGTATGTGTGATATGATATCCTATGATGTTATCGCACTAACTTGTTGTTCATTTTGTAGCTTGTTTGTTTTCATTTCGTGCCACCGCCGGACGAGACCGACTTTTGCTTATATATATATCTATAGGTGGGCAATCGCGCAAGACGCTGGGATATATTTTATATATGTATTTAATCGCGTATATTTTGAATTTGAATGATGTAGGGCTTGTAAAAGTGATAAATATTCTTGCATTTATACATTTGGTGCACTTGTGTATCTTATGAATTGTTTATGCTTATGAAACTGTGATGAATGATGCATGATTGAGAATAAAGAAGTTGGGAGGTTTACAGAAATAGTTGAAGTGTTGTTCTTGACAGGTAAATTTTGGTTTATCAAAAATGCAGCCGTTATGCTGCCGAAAATTTTATAAAAATATTTGAAATAGAATCGAGAAAAATTATATCACTCCCAACTAGTTTAAAAGGAAACTGAATTTTTGAGTTTAAACGAGTAAACCGGTTGAAGAAAGTTAGGGTTCGCTTCTCGGATTTCTTCGATCCGACAAGTCGGTTTCGATAAGTTCGTTGAAGTGCCCGGTAGGATCCTCCAGACAAGAGCATAGATAAGGTCTGGGAAGGGTCCTGTCAAGTTTGATCATCAGTTTGAGGGTGACAAGTAGTAGAAAACAATAACTTAGTTCCTAACTTGCCCCACAAGGTCTTCCAAAAGTAGCTCAAGAACTTGGCATCTCTGTCTGAAACAATTGTCCTAGGCAAACCATGCAATCTCACAATTTCTCTAAAGAACAATTCAGCAACATGTGAAGCATCATCAGTTTTGTGACATGGAATAAAATGTGCCATCTTAGAAAATCTATCCACAACCACAAAAATTGAATCTCCACCACATCTAGACCTAGGCAAACCTAATACGAAGTCCATCGATATATCAATCCAAGGTTCACTAGGAATGGGCAATGGTGCGTATAAACCATGAGGTTGCACTCGAGATTTTGCCCGCCTACATGTAACACATCTACTACAAATCCTCTCAACATCCCTTTTCATGTGTGGCCAATAGAAGTGTTCTTGCAAAACGACTAAGGTCTTAGCGACTCCAAAGTGTCCCATTAAACCTCCACCATATGATTCCCTCACTAACAAATCTCGTAATGAGCAACTAGGCACACACAACTTATTTTCCTGAAACAAATTATCATCATGCCTAAAGAACTTCCCAAATGCAGATTTCTCACAAGATTGATACACATCACTAAAATCATGGTCTCACGGATATAGTTCTTTGATGTGTTCAAAACCAAGCATCTTAGCATCAAGAGTGGAAAGTAATACATACCTGCGGGAGAGTGCATTCGCCACGATGTTTTCCTTACCTTGTTTGTACCGAATCACATATGGAAACGTCTCAATGAATTCCACCCAACATGCATGTCTCTTGTTCAACTTGTGTTGGCCTTTCAAATGCTTTAAGGACTCATGATCAGTGTGAATCACAAATTCCTTAGGCCATAGGTAGTGCTGCCATGTCTCCAAAGCCCGAACCAATGTATACAATTCCTTGTCATAAGTAGGGTAGTTTAGGGTTGCCCCGTGATCGAGCTAAAATTATGCACGATTTTATATCCTTAGCCTATGCTTTTGTGATGAAAACTCGAGTAATTAGGGGTGTACTAATGTTTTCTGAGTGTTTTGTGCAGAATTTGAATGAATAGTCTGAAGTGTAATTTTTAGGGCAAAAGTGTAATTTATAAAAGTTGAGGGCCTGTTGCAAATTGTTGCGAGCCAATTTTGGAAGCCCAATGGGAGAGATTCTTGCACCAAAATTAATGAGAGCATATCAAGTAATTTGGGCAGTAATTGATGCATGCTTTAAAAGCTCTTGATCCCAATTTTGGAAGGAATTTAATTGCATGGAAGAAGATCTTTTATTTAAGGAAATTGAAGTCAAAGCTTTAATGATTGTTTTTAAAGGAAAATCATGGCATTTAATGAAGAAGATTTAAGAGGATTATTCATGGTATTTTAGAGAGAGTATCATGGAATTAAATTGGAGAGTATCTTGGAATTTAATGGAGAGAAAATCAAGGAAATCAATTTGATGCTAGAAAAAATCTCTCTCCCTCCTCCTATAAATTCATTCTTTTCATGCTCAGAAAGGAGGCTTCAGCTTGTCTTGATTTTTAGGGTTTTCTATTTTCTTTTTGGACGGCAGCAGAAGGGTTTGAGAAGAGTGGAATTGCAGACAATTTCAACGTTGCTGGAATTCAACCTGCTCCAGTTTATTCAAGTTCAAGAAACATCTCAGAGAACAATACAATGATTATTTCATCTTTTTGTTTGATTATTTCAATGTCAAATATTTTTATTTTAATTTTGTGCACTGTGTTATTCTACATTATGTTGAACTAATTTTAATTTCTAAGGCTACAATGTAGCCAATTTATTTCATCGCCTATTCAATGATTTTTTATGTTAATTAATTATTATTTCTTTTATATTTGTATTCTATTCTATTGGAACTTAATGCTATCAATTAAATAAGGTCTGTTAATTGATAGATCTTGTGACTATGATGCGCTTGACAAAGGTATCATGTGTTAGACATCAATAGAATGGCATAATCCATATAGGATAGACATATACCTGTAGGGATTGTGTAATCATATGTGGGTAATTAAACTTAACGAATTCAGGATTATTTAATTTACATAGACATATAGTAGATTAATTATCCTGGGTATTATTACTTGACCGTTCGAAAGAGGCTAGTAATTAATCTAGAGTTACCCGATTAAATACAATATAAAAATGATTATTTTTGTAAATAAAATGAGAATAGGTTGATGAAATAAAAAGGTGAAATTGTGCCTTAGATCTACTCATCTGCTGTTAATTCCATCAATTAATTTGTTTGTTTATTTGATTTTCTTTTTCTTTACTTTTATTTTTATTGAATTCAATTCTCTTTTAGTTTTTATCGTTTGGATAAAATTGTTATCGATCAATTTTGGTAATTGGTACATAAAATTAGCAATTGTCCCTGTGGGAACGACCTTGATTTGCCATTATATTACATTGTGACCGTGTATACTTGCACGCGATCTATTGTAATTAGTGCATTAGGAATTTACCCATCACCCCGCTTAGTATCTCGCTAAAGTATGCAATTGGCCTTCCTCCTTGCATAAGGACTGCACCTATACCAATACCTGAAGCATCACATTTAATTTCAAACGTTTTTGTAAATTAGGCAAAGCAAGTAAAAGAGCATGAGTTAATTTTTCCTTGATCAGTTGAAATGCCTTCTCTTGCTCGTCTCCCCATTTAAATCCAACGTTCTTTTTTATGACTTCGGTAAGCGGTGTGGTGATGCTATTAAAGTTTTTCATGAACCTTCTATAAAAACTAGCAAGTCCATGAAAACTACTAACACTATCTACACTTGTGGGACTCGGCCATTCTTGGATTGCACGTACCTTCTCCTCATCAACCTGTATACCTTGTGCACTCACAACAAATCCAAGAAATACAAGCTTATCCGTGCAAAAGGTACACTTCTTAAGGTTAGCAAACAACTTTTCTTTCCTTAAAACATCTAAAACAAGTTTTAAATGTTCGACATGATCATCCAAGTTTTTGCTATAAATCAGAATATCATCAAAATAAACCACAACAAATCTGCCTATGAAAGCACGCAAAACATAGTTCATTAATCTCATGAAAGTACTTGGTGCATTAGTTAATCCAAAAGGCATAACTAACCATTCATATAAACCATATTTTGTTTTAAATGCAGTTTTCCATTCATCTTCTTCTTTCATTCTAATATGATGATATCCACTTTTAAGATTGTTATATGTATTTTTCGGACTCACTAAATGGGCTGGTAAAAGCCCAACATTAGGCCTAATAGGAGGTCCGATAAAGTCAACCCAAATGCAAAGTCCATCAGACGAGGCCCAGTTAACAATTCAAGCCCAGTACGCTATGTAGCTCAGCTCATCCAGCGAGCTCTCCAGTTCGTACCAGATAGCTCATTTCAGTCAGGTTGTAGTTCGCTCCAGAGTCTGCCTTAAGTACAGCTCTTTGATTGCTCACCAGCAAGATTCAACTCGAGGTCGTCATAAACGGCAGTTCGACCAGAGCGCAATTAATGCAATATCTTACAGAACAGGCAGTTACCTAATCTAATCGTGATTCTCTTACCAGAAAAGGAAATTAATTCAAATTCAAACTCAGTCAACATTATCTCGGATTGGATGGAGCAGTTTCCTGATTTTATTTCAACTGATTAGGAAGTGTAATTAATTCATAATTCTTTTCCTATTTTGTAGCTTCCTAATCTGTAATAACTTTTCCCCTATAAATAGGGGCTAAAATCATTGTATCAACACATAGAATATCATACTGTCACTCTGCAGAATTTTAGAAAGACAGTCGTGGACGTAGGCGCACTCGCTGAACCACGTTAAAAATCATGTGCATTCCTGTTTGGTTTTTCGGTTCTTTATTATTTTCTCCTCAATTTCTGTGCTTTCTCACATTGATTGCAGGTATTGGGTATTGATTACTCGTCGACTGAATTTCAACGTCGATATTTTGGCGCTAGAAGGAGGGCCCAAACTGCAATCTTTTTCGTTTCAAGTTCATTGATTTCTGACAACATGCCAAGAACCAAATCAAACAGGTATCATGGAATGATGACCAGGCGGAAAGCCACATGAACCAATCTCCACAGAACATGCAGCTTGTGCAGGACACACCTATGCATGCAGCAGGCACGTCCCATGGCCAGGCAATAGGTGCTGCAACAAACATCCCTCCTCTGCCTCATCGTCAACCGGTTCCAGTTGCCCCAATAGCTAAAGGGCAAGACATATTACTCCAGAGACAAGTGGCATTGGAGAACACGGTCAGACAGCTCACAGAGGCCATCAATATGTTGGTGCAGGCTCAAGTACAGAATGTACCTAGGGTTGAGATTCAGGCACCAAGGCATGAGACCCAACAGCATGAAGCAATGCAAGTGCCTGAAAGGCTAGCAAGGGAAATCCAGCGACCTGCCGGCTCAGCTCGTTCCTCTAACACGCGCTCTAGAGCTGGAGGCCACCCTAACCGTGGGGAAAGGGAAGTCGCGCGCTCGGCCAGCCTGGTAGTAAGGCTGAGCCAAGATGGACACCAGCGAGTAGAGGTTGGGCACGATAGAGTCCGAGCCGCAGCTCGGTATGTTGATGAGGTGAATGGGCAACAAGCAAGATCCCATCAGCTTGAGGGTCTGTTCGGAGAGGACGAGAGGTATGACCCAGAGCATTCGACTTTAAGTCACGACCACAGGAGGAGATATGAACTCCGAGATCCATAAGTAGAGGAGCTCCTCCAGAGGGTCCAGCAGTTGGAAGCGCGACTTGGAGCCTCGAAGCAGCGTGGGCACTACGGGGAAAAGACCCTATTTACAAGGGAGATTGAGACACAGCCTCTCCCTTCGAGGTTCAAGATGCCAAATATTCAGCAATACAAAGGGGTCAGTGACCTTTATGACCATCTCGACGCATACGTTCAGATGGACCTGCAAACAGGTAATCCCATGGTGAAATGTCGTGTATTCCCAGCTACTTTGGGGGATATACCAAGGACATGGTTCAAGAATCTCTCAGCTCGCAGCATAGGTAGTTGGGCAGAGTGTCAGCAGAAGTTCATTGGCCAGTACAGGGCCTTGAGAAGGTAGCTCGCTCCATCCTACCACCTAGCTACTATCTTCCAGCGTTAAGGTGAGTCATTAAAGGAATATATCACCAGGTTTAGACGCGAGGTCGCGAATATTGAAAATTCGTCAGACGAGAGTATACTGACAACGATCTCAGGTGGGTTGCGTAAGGATGGAAAGTTATATGAAAGCATTTACAAATCCCCAGTGAAGGATTTGGGAGAGTTCTACGAGCGAGCTGCGAAGGAGATTAGGTGGGAAGAGACCTTCGGCCTGAAAAAGCAAAATCAGAAGAATAAAGCGGGCAGTTCCAGTCAGATGAAGAAATAATGGCAGGAACGAAAAAGGTAGGAACAGTAGCTCTCACAATCAAATTGCTAAAAGGGCAAAGAGAGAGCCAAGAAATAAGCGACCTCGACGTCTGGATCGTCAGGAAGGGTACAGCGTCCTGACGGCTTCACCTGACAGGATTTACGCAGCAGAAAAAAATAGGGAAGACTTCGGCAAGCCTTATCCTTTGAGAGCCCCTGTTCAGCACAAAGACGGGAGTAAGTTTGTGCCTATCATAATGAGGTCGGGCACAATACTTCAGATTGTTGGGCGTTGAAGGACGCCATCGAAAAATTGATCAGGCGAGGTCGCTTGAAAGACTATGTAGCGAGGCCTGCAGACTCACGACCTCCACAACAATGACCTCAGCAGCACAACAACCAGCACAACAACAACCCCTATGAGCTCCTGAACTAGAGCATCAGTCTGCGGTAAGAACCATTTTTACTATTCATGATGGCCCCCACATCGCAAGTGCTTCGAATAGGTCGCACGAAAGATACGTCCGAGAAGCCAATCATACTTTTCAAGTCAGTGGATCGGAGGGACCAGCAAAGAGGGCGAAGACGACCTTGGACGAGATTGTATTCACTGATGAAGATGCTAGAGGTGTGATCTTGCCTCATAATGATGCACTGGTTATTCGAGCCAAAATCAGTAACATGGAAGTGCGATGCATCATGATAGATACTGGGAGCTCGGTAAATGTAATATACATGAACTGTTTTGAGCAAATGGGGCTAGGAGCAGAGCAGCTGAGACCATCCTCAAAGCCTCTATATGGTTTCACTAGAGATGCTGTTGTACCAGTGGGCCAGATCAAGCTGCCACTTACTCTTGGGGAGGCAGGTCGTCAAGCTACAGTGCTAGCAGATTTTTTGATAATTGACTGCCCATTAGCATACAATGTGGTCCTGGGGAGACCTGCTATGAATGAATTGGATGTGGTTACTTCAACCAGGACCCTCACAGTAAAATTTCCAACCCCTAATGGCATTGGATGTGTTCGGGGGAAACAACACTTGGCTAAAAGATGCTATGTGCTTTGTGCTTTAAGGTTTGGTTTCCAGGCAACAAACAATGAAGCTGAATACGAAGCAGTGCTCGCAGGTTTGCGTTTGGCAAAGGAAATGCAAGCTGAGCGATTGAAAGTTTTCAGTGATTCGCAGCTC
Organism: Litchi chinensis; assembly: GCA_019925255.1. Lineage (NCBI taxonomy): Eukaryota > Viridiplantae > Streptophyta > Magnoliopsida > Sapindales > Sapindaceae > Litchi > Litchi chinensis. The sequence continues at coordinate 27,186,000 of CM034470.1, forward strand.
GTGGTTTGCCACATTTTAGGGGAGTACCAGACCAAGGGGCCAAAAATGGCTCTGTACCTTCAGAAGGTCCATGAAATGCTAAGTGCTTTCCAGAAGTACGAGGTAAAGCAAATCCCATGAGCTCAGAATGCACATGCAGATGCTTTAGCACACTTAGCAACCACACGAGATGCAGACTTTTTGGGGGCAATCCCAGTAGAATTCCTACCAGCCCCAAGTATAGAAAAGATGAGTGTGATGATGGCCATAACTGTGCGGCCCGACTCTTGGATGAGCCCAATTCTCAATTATTTGCAGGATGGAAAGCTGCCAAGTAACAAGCTGGAAGCACGGCGTCTGCGAGCTAGAGCAGTCAAATAGTGCGTCTATAATGATGTGTTGTACAAGAAAGGGTTCTCGGCTCCACTTTTACGTTGCATTGATGGCCCAGAGTGTGAAACAGTGATGAGACAAATACACGAAAGCCATTGTGGAAATCACACGGGGGGCTATCTCTAGCTCAAAAGGCACATCGTCAGGGTTTTTATTGGCCCACTATGAGACAGGACGCTATCGACCTGGTAAAAATGTGTGATAAGTGTCAAAGGTTTGCCTAAGTACCGCGAGCTCCGCCAACTTATCTTCAACAAATGGTGAGCCCGTGGCCCTTTGCAATCTAGGGGATGGATTTGATCGGGCCTTTGCCAATGGCTCGTGGAAGGTGTAAACACGCCGTGGTCGCAGTTGATTACTTCACCAAGTGGGCAGAAGCAAAGGAGCTGGCAGAAATCTCCACAACGAAGATTGAGAAGTTCGTGTGGAGCAATATCATTTGCAGGTTTGGAGTTCCACAACAGATCGTGACAGACAATGGGACCAATTTTAGTAGTAACCAGTTTCTCAAGTTCTGCAGCGATCTGAAGATAGTCAAGAGCTTCTCAGCAGTTGACCATCCACAAGCCAATGGTCAAGTTGAAACTATCAATAAAATCATAAAGCAAACCTTGAAAATGAAACTGGAAGCAAAGAAAGGAGCATGGGTAGACGAGCTTCAGAAGGTATTATGGGCTTACAGAACCACAGCTCGCAGCACTACAGGCGAAACCTTCTCAATGGTATATGGGTCTGAGGCCATGATCCCAGCTGAGTTAGAAGTCACCTCGCAACGAAGAGCGACCTTCAATCCAAATGACAATAACCAGCTACTCACTGCAAACTTAGATTTGCTTGAAGAACTCAGGGAAACGGCCAGGTTAAGAATAGCTGTCTATCAGCAAAGAATCGCAAGGTATTATAACAAGAATGCTCGAATTCGCAGATTCAATGTGGGAGACCTAGTGCTGCGTATCATCCTACCTGGAGCCCGCAAACCCAGTGATGGGTCCTTAGGCCCAAATTGGGAAGGACCCTATATCATTAAGGCAAACTTGGGAAATGGAGCTTATCATTTGACCAACATGAATGGAGCTGAGGTCCCTCGAGCTTGGAATGCCGAACATCTTCGACCATATTATCAGTAACTTTATTTGTTACGCATAATTCAATGTTATAACGCAAAATGAAAGCTCCATTTTCCCCCATGATGTGCATTGTTTCTCCAAGTTAACAGGCTCCATGCTGATTAGCTCGCTGCTCACTTAAAATAAAAAGAGCCTAAAAAGCAGGTGTGGCTAAGTGCCCCTGCATAGCTCGCTAAAAAGAAAAGAGCCAAAAAAACAAGTGTGGCTAAGTGCCCCTGCATAGCTCGTTAATAATGAAAGAGCCTAAAAAGCAAGTATGGCTAAGTGCCCCTGCATAGCTCGTCGGCATTCCAACTAATCAACTGTTTATATTTATAAGATTCTATTAACTGTTGAATTAAGCGATTGCTTAAGTTATTAGATTTCGAGCTCGTTAACAATATGTTCATAAGAAGTTTGATAACTTGTAAGTTGATTATAAAAGTATGTTATAACAAACATAATAGCTCAAATGCATTCGACACAGAAAATATGAGGAAAGAAATTTTATTAAAGTTCAAAAATTCTTTACAAATTGAATAAGTACAAATGTAAAGAATACAGGTGTAAAAAGTGCAAAAAGATAAACTGCTAGCTCTAAGCTGGAGGATCTGGGCCTAATAAAGGGTCTTTATGAGAAGGAGACACGCCAGAAGGTTCAGGGTTGCTAGCGGGCTCAGTTTGGGGGGTTGCACCAGGCACCTCCGTTGCCGAAGGGACTACATCAGCTGAGGATGAGGCAGCCCTTGCCTTAAAATTTTCTACAGCTTCAAGTCCCACATCCCCAAAGATAGAAAAATTCATCTCCGGATGGGACATCCACAGCGTATAGAGAAAGTTGAGGCCTGTTTTTTCCTCAGCATCATCCTTTGCTTCAGCAACCCGTATCTCCAGTTCCTGAGCAGATGTTTCTTTAAAGACCATCAGTTCTTTGAAAGCATTGTCTGCATGACGATTGATGACCTCAGCTTCTTCCTTCATAACTTCTATCTGCTGCTCTACAGCCTCAGCTGACAGGACCCTTCCCAGACCTTATCTAGACTCTTATCTGAAGGATCCTGTTAGTCACTTCAATGGACTCATCGAACTCGACTCGTCGAATCGAATAAATCCGAGAAGCGAACCCTAACTTGTTCAACCGGTTTACTCATTTCGAATTTAGTGCTTTGGTTTTTCTTTAACTGGTTGGGAGGGATAAAATTTTTCGCGATTCTTTTTCAAATACTTTCATAAAATTTTCGGCAGCATAACGGCTACAATTTTGATAAAACCAAAATTTTCCTGTAAAGAAAAATCACACTTCAACTATGATCTCAATTCCTCCCAACTTCTTTATCCACAAACAACATTCATCATCACATTTTCATCACAAATAAGCATAGACAAATTATAATGCAATATGTAATTACATATCCATATGGAAACATGACAAATCATCAAATAATTACAACATACAATTCCTAATACAAATGTATCCCAAACAGTGATATATTAAATCAATATACACAATGTCCTCCAATATCTTGCACCACGCGCCCACCTATATATATATGCAATCAAAAGGTCGTCGTCTCGTCCGACGGTAGCACTCAATGAAAACAAATAAGCTACAAAATAAACAAACAAGTTAGCGCATCAATGATATATAATATCACATACACTAACATAGAAAATTACAATTTGTTCAAGTTTTACAACTTCTTTCAAAATCCCCATGCATATCCTTGACTCATTCTAACCATCACGGGCGATTATAACTAACGCCAACGTGAAACTACTAACGTGTCTCGACCACTACGTTATGGAATTTACTGCATCGCACGTAGGGCGCTAAATCTTATCACTGAGCAACTATCATACGGGATTTTCTGCATCGCAAGTGTAGTGTTAAAACTCTAGGCGATTACGAGCTGAATTTACTGCATCGCTTCGTAACGCTAACTATCAACTAACCAACTACGTGTGGAATTATCTGCATCGTAACGTAGCACTATGCTTTTCTATAATCTGAGCGACTACGGACGGAATTCTCTGCGTCGTCACATAACGCTAAATTTCATAAACTTTTAAGTCATATACACGATTTTTATATTCAACTCTTCAAGTGCAAAAGCACAAAACTTTCTAATTTCAAAACTTCTAAGAACTTTCTCTTTTCACTCTTACTAAAGCAACTTAGTATTAATTTCTAGTACTATATAGATTCCATAGAAACCTATACACTTAAACTTTAACATTAACATTGAAAATCATTTTCCTTTTCATTTATTACTTAGTTACAACATTCATTACAAACAATCATCAATTGATATAGAATTTAAGCACTCATAAGTGGCGAACCACTTACCTCGAAGCCGCGCCACTCCGCGTCAAGTGTCTCGACGAGGCTCTTGGGTGTCGCTCACGCGCTCATCACCTACACAACATTTTCTCATCATTTCTAGTGACAATACTCAATTCTCAACTTTAAATTCATAATTCTCAACTAAGACCTTTTTCTCTATATAACCTCCTAACTTGTTTTTAACTCAACCGAGATTCTCTAACTCCGATTTCCAAGCAAAATTTTTAGTTTTGGACCCCTAGGGATACCCCCACGCGGTCCGTTTACTTGTTAGAGGCCTAAAACGAAAAATCAAGTTTTTAAGCGAAATTGACAGCCCTTAACAGAACATACTGCGAAGCACTGCCCGGGACTCCGTTTTCCTTTGTTCTTTTTTCTTCGGTTCACTTATCTCACATTCTAGTCACACGTCAAATTTCGTTGAAAAATATTATCGTTTGCTAGGTCAAATATAAGGAAAACGCCCGATTTCGGACACTTTTAGTGCGCGTTTTGTATACTTTTCGTTTCGGATTAGCGACGCTAGTTTTTCTTCCATAGCTAAGCTTCATTTAACTAATAATGATCAACCAAACTCATTTCATGTCATAAAAATTGCATTAGGATAGTCGTTTCACTTCTCAGAGCTCTAACGGCACTATTTTGCATAACTTGCGCAATTTTTATCGGATTCAATCCGTTCCAAAACCTATGGTTTTCTATAACTCCTAGGCATCATTTGAGGTGTAGAAAACCCCCAAATAAGTCATACATAGTCAGGTTTTCTCTAGCTCAAGGTTTGAGCTCGGGATTCATAAAATTGTCAAAACTACTCCTTTGTAGCTCTAATAATTCTCTAAGCTTTCCTAGCTCTTTTTATACTCAAACTTGGGCTCTAAATCATCTAATCTTAAAGCTTATCTACTGCTCTTCAAGTCTTTAACACATACATAAACTTAACTTGTTCATTTGAACACTAAAGATTCACTCAAGCTTTGTATCATCCACTTGGAGTGCATGACAACAAAGTTTTGTTTCTATTTTGTTTATGGGTATAACAGTCCATACTTACACTTCTCAAGCATCATTTACACACCAAAAATCATCATTCAAATGTCCATTTCACTCTTATAAAGTTCTATCAAAGTTTAAAAACAATTGACCAATCACAACTCATCCAACACAAAGCTGTCTCAACTTTATTTTCACTTCAGTTTCAGCAAGCAAAAAGAAAGGATGAGATGGTTCTTACTTGGCTCTTGATTTAGGAAGTTGAGAGATACTTGGGAGAGGGTTTAGAGAAGAGTTTGCAGGCTTGAGTGGGCTGGAAAGGGCTGTCTTCCCCCATTTTTTTCTACTGGTCGTCCAGCTCGCTGTTGTCCTCGCGTCTGCTTTTCATTTCTGGTCGCGTCTTCCACGACCAGCAGCTGCTGGTGGCTCCTTCTTCTTCGTGCCTCCTCCTTATCTCCTTCCTTTGCTGTCTAAGTTGCTGCAGTTCACGGCCAGCAGCATCCCCTTTTCTTTTGCCTTCACGCGAGCTGATCTGCCCTCTTCTGGCGGGCTGCTTGTTCTTCACGGCAGCTGCAGCATATGCTGTCTTCTTCTTCCTCTCTTGCTGTGATTCACGACCAGCAGCTATCTCCTCTCTTCTCCCACGCGTGTTCTGCTCTGGTTTGGTGTTACACAGCTGCAGCTGTCTGTTTCTCTTTGTTTCTCGCGGGTTCTAGGTGATTCTCGACTGAATGGTGTCTTTGTTTGCTGAAAAATGTCAGCCAAGTGTTGTATATATACTAAGACTACTTCCTCTTAATTGCATCATGCCCCAACTCTTTTTAATTTCGCTCCCATATCATTGTCTTGGTGTTCTCTTACGGCAATACCCCTCTTGGTTCTTTCGTGTCTATTTCATTTCTATTTAATTTAATCGTTCGTCTCGTTAGAATTTATTTAGAATTGTCAAGCTTGTCCTATCGACCCCTTGACTCTCTCTTTTAATTAAATTTTAATTCGACTTATCATTGACCAAAATATTCAATTTCCCAACTTGGATTTTCATTTAAATGTTATTTAACTTTTTTATGGTCAACGAATTTCGTCGTACTCTTAATTTAATAACTCTCTGAGGCTATGAAGTTCAATTTATTTACTGTAGAGATTGATTTTAACTCTCTAATCTCTCTTTTAACATTAGGAGGTTATAATTTGAGATTAGGGGTTTACATTAGCTCGTTGAATCACCTCCCCTACCTGCTGCCTAAGTACTTCAGCTCGATTTTCGATCGCTTCAGCCCGTTGAGCAGCAGCAGCTCCCATTTCTTCAGCCCGCTTTTCGGCCGTCTCAGCTCACTGTACCGCGGCCTGGATTTGTTGCCTGAGGACCTCGATCTGGCTCTCTGCAATCCCAGCCAGATTTTCGGCCTCTTCGGCCCGCTGTGTTGCAGCCTTCATTCCTCAACTTGTCTTTGAGCCAGTTCGGCCCGCTGCTCAGACTGCCTCAGCTCTTCTCTCAGTTGGTGTAGCTCATTTCAAAACGTATCTCGTTCATTTACCATTCTTCGCAGAGCTTCCTCGGCTGTCTGCCTAGCAGCATTCGCTGCAGCCAACTGTGCCTCGTGGTCCTCAGTAATTTTCTCAACTTGTTTTTGGGCTAGCTCGGCCCGCTGATCAGATTTCCTCAGCACTTCCCTTAGCATGTCACGCTCATTTTGCATTTCCAACAGAGCTTCCTCCGCGGTCTGTCTAGCATTATTCGCCACAGCCATCTGTGCCTCGAGGCTTTTTGTGGTTCTCTCAGCTAAGTGTGCTATCTCCTCATTAGCAGCCTCCAGCTCGTTTTCAAGCTCTATTATTTGTTCATTGGTGGCCTTTGTCTCCCTCCATCGCTTCATTGTAGCAAGGGCGCCCTGAAAATTCTACAAGTTAATATGCGATAAAGTAAAGAAGCCAGAAGATAAAGAAAAATAACTTACCAGCATAGAATGACGAGCTGCGAACTCGTCTAGGTCCGTGCCCCTAAGGGACCTATTCTCTAAGACCCTTGCATGAGTAAACATAATTGGTGTCGAGTTGTCGACGAAGGAAGTTAAATATCTCCCCCCAGGTCCGAGCTCGATTTCTGGTCTTGTTGGGGAAGGAGTCCTTTCAGGCTCTGGGACATCAGGCTCCTCGGTTTGATAAACATTACGTCGTGTAACAAAAGTACGCCTAGTTACTCGATTGCGGGTACCAGCTCGGGTTGCTTGGGAAGCAACCTTAGGAGGAGTTCCCCTTTTCCAGGTTACGAGCAGGAAGCTGGAACCAGCTGAAGATCTGCTAGTGTTTCTAGAGGCGGTACCTCGCTTGGAGCAGCGACCGAGGGAGTTTCTGCTTCAGCAGGTCGCTTGGAACGCTTTGAAGGAGCAGTTGGAGAGGCTGAGGTTTCAGCTGGTCGCTTCGTTGGAGCTGCTAAGGGGTTGGAGTTTCAGCAGGTTGATTAGAAGGGAACTCCAGCAGAGCAAGTTTCTTCCTTTTAGCTGGAGCTCGGCCAATGGAAGGAGCAGGAATTGAAGAAGCAGTTTTTTGAGATGCACCCACTGGTGGAGTGCTAGCTGGAACAGGCAATGGAGTCTCTGAGACAGTTGTGTGATGTGGGGAGGGGGATGAGTCTACTTGAACAATGGGGGCTGCGCGAGCTTGAGCTCTTTTTGCCCGGACTGGAGTAGGAGCTGATGCTGTCTCTGCTCGCGAGAAAGGAAGTGCGAGCTGGAGCCGTTTCTGCCTGTGCTGGAACTGGAGAAGTTTCTACCTACGAGGTAGGGACAGGAACTTTGAAGACAGAAGGAAGTTCGCGCTGCCCAATGCTTGATATGTCATTCTTAGCATCAATTAGTGGAGATTCATCAGAAGGAGCGAGGCCGTGAGCCTGAAGAAGAGCATTATCAAACTTGCTGCTTATGCTCGCTTCACCCAAGTTTGCGAGCACCTCAAGAGCCCTTTTCTCCTCGTTGCTGAGGGGAGACTTGTCCATTTTCTGATCTATAAAAATAAATAATAATAATAATAAATAAATAAAAGTCAAAATTATTATTTTAAGTCCGCTAAAGATCTTCCTCTGTATACCTAGTTCCAAGACAAAGCTGAAGTTTTTAAGTCTTGCAAAAGAAGGGCATGAGACGAGGAACCAGCTCGTTTTATATTTCCCCACATTAGACTTGCCCTTTGCTTCTCCTTGGGGCAAGAGATCCTTGTATTCCGACGGGCGAGCTGTGAGGTAATAGATGCCGTCGGGTTTTTCTCCTGCCTTTATGCTCAAAGCCTTGATACTGTAGAAATTTTGGATTATTTTGGGAGTTGGAGGACGAAGGCCGTTTTTTAGGAAGGCTAGAGCCAACGAGGTCAGCTGCGCGTATGAGTATGAGTTGGTGTTAACTGGAACGGAGCGAGCTTGACAGTGTTTAAAAACCTGATTAAGTAAGAAGGAACTGGGAATCTCAGCCCGTGTTCCAGGTGCTGAGTGCTGACAGCAATATACCCTGTGGAGGATAAGCTGCATGTTTCCTTGGAGTGGGTGACATTGTGCGACAACCTTTGGGAATATGGAATTGAAGAGTGATCCCTTCCAGTTCAGAGACTTGTATGGAAGACGGGTGATGAGCGAACGTTTTGCGAGCTTCCCTTTCTTCTTCAGTTCGCTGTTGAGTTTTGTGAGTTTTCCTTTCTTTTTCAGCTCGCTGCTGAGTTTTTGCTCGCTTTCCACCCTGAGATGCTTCACTAGCACTACGAGCTCCACTTGAAGACATCTATGCAAAAGGAGATATAATCAGGTCGCAGCAGGCAGATTATCAAAATACTAAAGATCTTTCGAAGTTTCCTATTTTTCAGATCATTCATATAATGGGGGGCTCGACCTATGAAGAAACGATCTGCAAGCCAACAGTCTACAGGGGTCTAATTCGACAGTTAGCATACATAATAGGCCACAAACAGTAATCAGATCGCAGATAAATATGCCACAAAATCAAATCAACAGGATTTGAAAAATCGTGTTCAACCAGAAACACAGAACAGCGAAGATTCAACAACATGATGGCATATTCAAACCATTTGGACACAGTAATGGTAAAGTTTTGACAGCAACAGTTTAATATCAAGAACATGGCATATTCAGACCATCACATATACAAGAATGACTAGATACAAGCACAATGCAACTCCAACTCAACAAAATAAACCAAAAAACTGAAAGTTTAAAGAAAAAGATAAGAGGTTTACCGTGAATCACTGATGAGAATGTAAGAATAGCAACTGGAGATGTTGATTTCGTGAAGAACCAGTGAGTTCTCTGAACTTGGTTGCTGGGATGCTTGGTTGCTGGGATGCTTGGTTGCTTCGAGAGAAAATGACAGAAAAAAAGAAAATGAAAGGGTTCCATCAGTTTATATAGACAAACGAGCTCAAACCCCAGCCGTCGGATCTCTGTGTTGTGTAACCGTCATTAATCCAACGGTGCAGCGTGAGGTACGACTTTGTAATCATGTAGCCGTCAGTTGAAAGACGTGCGCATTAAATGCGCGTGTAAGGGACGTGCCAACGTCGTTTCAGTTACCTCTTGCATGACCGCCACGTGTCAAAGCTGATAAGACAGAATTTGAATGGGTGGGAAAATAGTAGTTCAAGTTAACGTACCAAGGAAGCTAGCTTTTATCAGTGAGCTCGAGCTCCAATTCGCAGAACGAACTGAGAGCTGGGGGCTAATGTTATATATATTTTCCAGACTCACTAAATGGGCTGGTAAAAGCCCAACATTAGGCCCAATAGGAGGCCCGATAAAGTCAACTCAAATGCAAAGTCCATTAGATGAGGCCCAGTTAACAATTCAAGCCCAGTACGCTATGTAGCTCAGCTCGTCCAGCGAGCTCTTCAGTTCGCACCAGATAGCTCATTTCAGCCAGGTTGTAGTTCGTTCCAGAGTCTGCCTTAAGCACAGCTCGTTGATTGCTCACCAGCAAGATTTAGCTCGAGGTCGTCATAAACGGAAGTTCGACCAAAGCGCAATTAATGCAATATCTTTCAGAACAGGCAGTTACGTAATCTAATCGTGATTCTCTCACCAGACAAGAAAATTAATTCAAATTCAAACTCAGTCAACATTATCTTGGATTGGATGGAGCAGTTTCCTGATTTTATTCCAACTGATTAGGAAGTGTAATTAATTCATAATTCTTTTCCTATTTTGTAGCTTCCTAATCTGTAACAACTTTTCCCCTATAAATAGGGGCTAAAATCATTGTATCAACACATTGAATATCATACTGTCACTTTGCAGAATTTTAGAGAGACAGTTGTGGATGTAGGCGCACTCGCTGAACACGTTAAAAATCTTGTGCATTCCTGTTTGGTTTTTCGGTTCTTTATTATTTTCTCCTCGATTTCTATGCTTTCTCACATTGATTGCAGGTATTGGGTATTGATTACTCGTCGACTGAATTTCAACGTCGACAAAGATCAATTTTTGTCAAAACGCAAGATCCATACAATTCATCAAGCATATCATCTAATCTAGGAATGGGATGTCGATACTTTACCGTTATGTTGTTGATGGCTCGGTAATCAACACACATCCTCCATGTCCCATCCTTCTTAGGAACTAGCAACACCGGAACTGTAAAGGACTCATGCTTTCTCTCACGTACCCTTTTTCCATCATTTCTTTAACCTGCCTTTGTAGCTCCTTTGTCTTCTCGGGGTTACACCTATAGGCTGGTCGGTTTGGAATGGTTGCACCAGGTACAAAATCAATTTGATGCTATATCCCTCGGATTTGTGGTAAACCATGTGGTGTTTCCTCGGGAAAGACATCCTCATAAGCCTGCAAAAGAGAAACAATAGAACTAGGCAAAGCGGGGTCAAGTTCGTTAGTGTTTAAAAATGCCTCTTTATACAAAAGCACAATCATTGACTGATTTGAAAACAACGCTCTTTTTATGTCACTCGCTCTTGCATAGAAATTCTTTTGTTTTCTTTCTAATTTTCTCTCAATGGCCATATCTTTTTTTCTTTTTCTCTCTCATTTTTCTCGGCCTCCTTCTGATTTTTACTCTCTTTTTGCAATCTCCCTTGATCTTCATAAACCTGTTTTGGTGTCATTGGAACAAGAGTGATTGTCTTTGATTGAGTACAAAAGAGTATTTGTTGGAGAATCCATCATGCTTCACACGCCTATCAAATTGCCATAGCCGTCCTAACAACAAGTGTCCAGCTTGCATCGGTACAACGTCACACAACACCTCATCTTCATATTTACCGATCCGAAAAAAAACTAACACTTGTTTGTTTACCCTCACTTCGCCACTATCATTCAACCATTGTAACTTATATGGTCGTGGATGTTTAAGTGTTGACAGCCCTAATTTCTCTACCAAAGTAGTGCTTGCAACATTAGTACAACTACTACCATCAATAATCACACTACATACCTTGTTTTGAACATGGCACCTAGTATGAAAGATGTTTTCCCACTGCACCTCATCATCTTCTTTGACCTGCATACTTAGAGCTCTCCTCGCAACCAACAATTCACCTTGGACAGCATATTGCTCATCATTCACGTCCTCCAATGGTGGCATAGACTCGGTGTCATCTTCATCATTCGATTCAATCTCGCCATCCTCTCGCAATACCATAACTCTTTTGTTTGGACATTGGCTTGCTATGTGACCCCTGCCTTGGCATTTAAAACACTTAATGTCACGATTTCGAGTGGTGGCAGAATCTATTTTACCTTGATTTCCATGGCTGATCGTTTCTTGCTTTTGCTCGGTTTTGGGCTTGGTCATGGCTTGCTTCTCCTCTTTCCTCATAATATTCGGCC
>CM034470.1:27198149-27233149 GCA_019925255.1 Litchi chinensis
CGGCCTTCGTCCTCCAACTCCAAAATAATCCAAAATTTCTACAGTATCAAGGCTTTGAGCATAAAGGCAGGAGAAAAACCCGACGGCATCTATTACCTCACAGCTCGCCCGTCGGAATACAAGGATCTCTTGCCCCAAGGAGAAGCAAAGGGCAAGTCTAATGTGGGGAAATATAAAACGAGCTGGTTCCTCGTCTCATGCCCTTCTTTTGCAAGACTTAAAAACTTCAGCTTTGTCTTGGAACTAGGTATACAGAGGAAGATCTTTAGCGGACTTAAAATAATAATTTTGACTTTTATTTATTTATTATTATTATTATTTATTTTTATAGATCAGAAAATGGACAAGTCTCCCCTCAGCAACGAGGAGAAAAGGGCTCTTGAGGTGCTCGCAAACTTGGGTGAAGCGAGCATAAGCAGCAAGTTTGATAATGCTCTTCTTCAGGCTCACGGCCTCGCTCCTTCTGATGAATCTCCACTAATTGATGCTAAGAATGACATATCAAGCATTGGGCAGCGCGAACTTCCTTCTGTCTTCAAAGTTCCTGTCCCTACCTCGTAGGTAGAAACTTCTCCAGTTCCTGCCCCAGCACAGGCAGAAACGGCTCCAGCTCGCACTTCCTCTTCACGAGCAGAGACAGCATCAGCTCCTACTCCAGTCCGGGCAGAAAGAGCTCAAGCTCGCGCAGCCCCCATTGTTCAAGTAGACTCATCCCCCTCCCCACATCACACAACTGTCTCAAAGACTCCATTGCCTGTTCCAGCTAGCACTCCACCAGTGGGTGCATCTCAAAAAACTGCTTCTTCAATTCCTGCTCCTTCCATTGGCCGAGCTCCAGCTAAAAGGAAGAAACTTGCTCTGCTGGAGTTCCCTTCTAATCAACCTGCTGAAACTCCAACCCCTTAGCAGCTCCAACGAAGCGACCAGCTGAAACCTCAGCCTCTCCAACTGCTCCTTCAAAGCGTTCCAAGCGACCTGCTGAAGCAGAAACTCCCTCGGTCGCTGCTCCAAGCGAGGTACCGCCTCTAGAAACACTAGCAGATCTTCAGCTGGTTCCAGCTTCCTGCTCGTAACCTGGAAAAGGGGATGCTCCTCCTAAGGTTGCTTCCCAAGCAACCCGAGCTGGTACCAGCAATCGAGTAACTAGGCGTACTTTTGTTACACGACGTAATGTTTATCAAACCGAGGAGCCTGATGTCCCAGAGCCTGAAAGGACTCCTTCCCCAACAAGACCAGAAATCGAGCTCGGACCTGGGGGGAGATATTTAACTTCCTTCGTCGACAACTCGACACCAATTATGTTTACTCATGCAAGGGTCTTAGAGAATAGGTCCCTTAGGGGCACGGACCTAGACGAGTTCGCAGCTCGTCATTCTATGCTGGTAAGTTATTTTTCTTTATCTTCTGGCTTCTTTACTTTATCGCATATTAACTTGTAGAATTTTCAGGGCGCCCTTGCTACAATGAAGCGATGGAGGGAGACAAAGGCCACCAATGAACAAATAATAGAGCTTGAAAACGAGCTGGAGGCTGCTAATGAGGAGATAGCACACTTAGCTGAGAGAACCACAAAAAGCCTCGAGGCACAGATGGCTGTGGCGAATAATGCTAGACAGACCGCGGAGGAAGCTCTGTTGGAAATGCAAAATGAGCGTGACATGCTAAGGGAAGTGCTGAGGAAATCTGATCAGCGGGCCGAGCTAGCCCAAAAACAAGTTGAGAAAATTACTGAGGACCACGAGGCACAGTTGGCTGCAGCGAATGCTGCTAAGCAGACAGCCGAGGAAGCTCTGCGAAGAATGGTAAATGAACGAGATACGTTTTGAAATGAGCTACACCAACTGAGAGAAGAGCTGAGGCAGTCTGAGCAGCGGGCCGAACTGGCTCAAAGACAAGTTGAGAGAATGGAGGCTGCAACACAGCGGGCCGAAGAGGCCGAAAATCTGGCTGGGATTGCAGAGAGCCAGATCGAGGTCCTCAGGCAACAAATCCAGGCCGCGGTACAGTGAGCTGAGACGGCCGAAAAGCGGGCTGAAGAAATGGGAGCTATTGCTGCTCAACGGGCTGAAGCGATCGAAAATCGAGCTGAAGTACTTAGGCAGCAGGTAGGGGAGGTGATTCAACGAGCTAATGTAAACCCCTAATCTCAAATTATAACCTCCTAATGTTAAAAGAGAGATTAGAGAGTTAAAATCAATCTCTACAGTAAATAAATTGAACTTCATAGCCTCAGAGAGTTATTAAATTAAGAGTACGACGAAATTCGTTGACCATAAAAAAGTTAAATAACATTTAAATGAAAATCCAAGTTGGGAAATTGAATATTTTGGTCAATGATAAGTCGAATTAAAATTTAATTAAAAGAGAGAGTCAAGGGGTCGATAGGACAAGCTTGACAATTCTAAATAAATTCTAACGAGACGAACGATTAAATTAAATAGAAATGAAATAGACACGAAAGAACCAAGAGGGGTATTGCCGTAAGAGAACACCAAGACAATGATATGGGAGCGAAATTAAAAAGAGTTGGGGCATGATGCAATTAAGAGAAGTAGTCTTAGTATATATACAACACTTGGCTGACATTTTTCAGCAAACAAAGACACCATTCAGTCGAGAATCACCTAGAACCCGCGAGAAACAAAGAGAAACAGACAGCTGCAGCTGTGTAACACCAAACCAGAGCAGAACACGCGTGGGAGAAGAGAGGAGATAGCTGCTGGTCGTGAATCACAGCAAGAGAGGAAGAAGAAGACAGCATATGCTGCAGCTGCCGTGAAGAACAAGCAGCCCGCCAGAAGAGGGCAGATCAGCTCGCGTGAAGGCAAAAGAAAAGGGGATGCTGCTGGCCGTGAACTGCAGCAACTTAGACAGCAAAGGAAGGAGATAAGGAGGAGGCACGAAGAAGAAGGAGCCACCAGCAGCTGCTGGTCGTGGAAGACGCGACCAGAAACGAAAAGCAGACGCGAGGACAACAGCGAGCTGGACGACCAGTAGAAAAAAATGGGGGAAGACAGCTCCTTTCCAGCCCACTCAAGCCTGCAAACTCTTCTCTAAACCCTCTCCCAAGTATCTCTCAACTTCCTAAATCAAGAGCCAAGTAAGAACCATCTCATCCTTTCTTTTTGCTTGCTGAAACTGAAGTGAAAATAAAGTTGAGACAGCTTTGTGTTGGATGAGTTGTGATTGGTCAATTGTTTTTAAACTTTGATAGAACTTTATAAGAGTGAAATGGACATTTGAATGATGATTTTTGGTGTGTAAATGATGCTTGAGAAGTGTAAGTATGGACTGTTATACCCATAAACAAAATAGAAATAGAAACTTTGTTGTCATGCACTCCAAGTGGATGATACAAAGCTTGAGTGAATCTTTAGTGTTCAAATGAACAAGTTAAGTTTATGTATGTGTTAAAGACTCAAAGAGCAGTAGATAAGCTTTAAGATTAGATGATTTAGAGCCCAAGTTTGAGTATAAAAAGAGCTAGGAAAGCTTAGAGAATTATTAGAGCTACAAAGGAGTAGTTTTGACAATTTTATGAATCCCGAGCTCAAACCTTGAGCTAGAGAAAACCTGACTATGTATGACTTATTTGGGGGTTTTCTACACCTCAAATGATGCCTAGGAGTCATAGAAAACCATAGGTTTTGGAACGGATTGAATCCGATAAAAATTGCGCAAGTTATGCGCAAAATAGTGCCGTTAGAGCTCTGAGAAGTGAAACGACTATCCTAATGCAATTTTTATGACATGAAATGAGTTTGGTTGATCATTATTAGTTAAATGAAGCTTAGCTATGGAAGAAAAACTAGCGTCGCTAATCCGAAACGAAAAGTATACAAAACGCGCACTAAAAGTGTCCGAAATCGGGCGTTTTCCTTATATTTGACCTAGCAAACGATAATATTTTTCAACGAAATTTGACGTGTGACTAGAATGTGAGATAAGTGAACCGAAGAAAAAAGAACAAAGGAAAACGGAGTCCCGGGCAGTGCTTCGCAGTATGTTCTGTTAAGGGCTGTCAATTTCGCTTAAAAACTTGATTTTTCGTTTTAGGCCTCTAACAAGTAAACGGACCGCGTGGGGGTATCCCTAGGGGTCCAAAACTAAAAATTTTGCTTGGAAATCGGAGTTAGAGAATCTCGGTTGAGTTAAAAACAAGTTAGGAGGTTATATAGAGAAAAAAGGTCTTAGTTGAGAATTATGAATTTAAAGTTGAGAATTGAGTATTGTCACTAGAAATGATGAGAAAATGTTGTGTAGGTGATGAGCGCGTGAGCGACACCCAAGAGCCTCGTCGAGACACTTGACGCGGAGTGGCGCGGCTTCGAGGTAAGTGGTTCGCCACTTATGAGTGCTTAAATTCTATATCAATTGATGATTGTTTGTAATGAATGTTGTAACTAAGTAATAAATGAAAAGGAAAATGATTTTCAATGTTAATGTTAAAGTTTAAGTGTATAGGTTTCTATGGAATCTATATAGTACTAGAAATTAATACTAAGTTGCTTTAGTAAGAGTGAAAAGAGAAAGTTCTTAGAAGTTTTGAAATTAGAAAGTTTTGTGCTTTTGCACTTGAAGAGTTGAATATAAAAATCGTGTATATGACTTAAAAGTTTATGAAATTTAGCGTTATGTGACGACGCAGAGAATTCCGTCCGTAGTCGCTCAGATTATAGAAAAGCATAGTGCTACGTTACGATGCAGATAATTCCACACGTAGTTGGTTAGTTGATAGTTAGCGTTACGAAGCGATGCAGTAAATTCAGCTCGTAATCGCCTAGAGTTTTAACACTACACTTGCGATGCAGAAAATCCCGTATGATAGTTGCTCAGTGATAAGATTTAGCGCCCTACGTGCGATGCAGTAAATTCCATAACGTAGTGGTCGAGACACGTTAGTAGTTTCACGTTGGCGTTAGTTATAATCGCCCGTGATGGTTAGAATGAGTCAAGGATATGCATGGGGATTTTGAAAGAAGTTGTAAAACTTGAACAAATTGTAATTTTCTATGTTAGTGTATGTGATATTATATATCATTGATGCGCTAACTTGTTTGTTTATTTTGTAGCTTATTTGTTTTCATTGAGTGCTACCGTCGGACGAGACGACGACCTTTTGATTGCATATATATATAGGTGGGCGCGTGGTGCAAGATATTGGAGGACATTGTGTATATTGATTTAATATATCACTGTTTGGGATACATTTGTATTAGGAATTGTATGTTGTAATTATTTGATGATTTGTCATGTTTCCATATGGATATGTAATTACATATTGCATTATAATTTGTCTATGCTTATTTGTGATGAAAATGTGATGATGAATGTTGTTTGTGGATAAAGAAGTTGGGAGGAATTGAGATCATAGTTGAAGTGTGATTTTTCTTTACAGGAAAATTTTGGTTTTATCAAAATTGTAGCCGTTATGCTGCCGAAAATTTTATGAAAGTATTTGAAAAAGAATCGCGAAAAATTTTATCCCTCCCAACCAGTTAAAGAAAAACCAAAGCACTAAATTCGAAATGAGTAAACCGGTTGAACAAGTTAGGGTTCGCTTCTCGGATTTATTCGATTCGACGAGTCGAGTTCGATGAGTCCATTGAAGTGACTAACAGGATCCTTCAGATAAGAGTCTAGATAAGGTCTGGGAAGGGTCCTGTCAGCTGAGGCTGTAGAGCAGCAGATAGAAGTTATGAAGGAAGAAGCTGAGGTCATCAATCGTCATGCAGACAATGCTTTCAAAGAACTGATGGTCTTTAAAGAAACATCTGCTCAGGAACTGGAGATACGGGTTGCTGAAGCAAAGGATGATGCTGAGGAAAAAACAGGCCTCAACTTTCTCTATACGCTGTGGATGTCCCATCCGGAGATGAATTTTTCTATCTTTGGGGATGTGGGACTTGAAGCTGTAGAAAAGTTTAAGGCAAGGGCTGCCTCATCCTCAGCTGATGTAGTCCCTTCGGCAACGGAGGTGCCTGGTGCAACCCCCCAAACTGAGCCCGCTAGCAACCCTGAACCTTCTGGCGTGTCTCCTTCTCATAAAGACCCTTTATTAGGCCCAGATCCTCCAGCTTAGAGCTAGCAGTTTATCTTTTTGCACTTTTTACACCTGTATTCTTTACATTTGTACTTATTCAATTTGTAAAGAATTTTTGAACTTTAATAAAATTTCTTTCCTCATATTTTCGGTGTCGAATGCATTTGAGCTATTATGTTTGTTATAACATACTTTTATAATCAACTTACAAGTTATCAAACTTCTTATGAACATATTGTTAACGAGCTCGAAATCTAATAACTTAAGCAATCGCTTAATTCAACAGTTAATAGAATCTTATAAATATAAACAATTGATTAGTTGGAATGCCGACGAGCTATGCAGGGGTACTTAGCCACACTTGCTTTTTAGGCTCTTTCATTATTAGCGAGCTATGCAGGGGCACTTAGCCACACCTGCTTTTTGGGCTCTTTTATCATTAGCGAGCTATGTAGAGGCACTTAGCCGCACCTGCTTTTTAGACTCTTTCATTATTAGCGAGCTATGTAGGGGCACTTAGCCACACCTGTTTTTTTGGCTATTTCATTATTAGCGAGCTATGCAGGGGCACTTAGCCATACTTGCTTTTTAGGCTCTTTCATTATTAACGAGCTATGCAGGGGCACTTAGCCACACTTGTTTTTTTGGCTCTTTTCTTTTTAGCGAGCTATGCAGGGGCACTTAGCCACACCTGCTTTTTAGGCTCTTTTTATTTTAAGTGAGCAGCGAGCTAATCAGCATGGAGCCTGTTAACTTGGAGAAACAATGCACATCATGGGGAAAATGGAGCTTTCATTTTGCGTTATAACATTGAATTATGCGTAACAAATAAAGTTACTGGTAATATGGTCGAAGATGTTCGGCATTCCAAGCTCGAGGGACCTCAGCTCCATTCATGTTGGTCAAATGATAAGCTCCATTTCCCAAGTTTGCCTTAATGATATAGGGTCCTTCCCAATTTGGGCCTAAGGACCCATCACTGGGTTTGCGGGCTCCAGGTAGGATGATACGCAGCACTAGGTCTCCCACATTGAATCTGCGATTCGAGCATTCTTGTTATAATACCTTGCGATTCTTTGCTGATAGACAGCTATTCTTAACCTGGCCGTTTCCTTGAGTTCTTCAAGCAAATCTAAGTTTGCAGTGAGTAGCTGGTTATTGTCATTTGGATTGAAGGTCGCTCTTCGTTGCGAGGTGACTTCTAACTCAGCTGGGATCATGGCCTCAGACCCATATACCATTGAGAAGGTTTCGCCTGTAGTGCTGCGAGCTGTGGTTCTGTAAGCCCATAATACCTTCTGAAGCTCGTCTACCCATGCTCCTTTCTTTGCTTCCAGTTTCATTTTCAAGGTTTGCTTTATGATTTTATTGATAGTTTCAACTTGACCATTGGCTTGTGGATGGTCAACTGCTGAGAAGCTCTTGACTATCTTCAGATCGCTGCAGAACTTGAGAAACTGGTTACTACTAAAATTGGTCCCATTGTCTGTCACGATCTGTTGTGGAACTCCAAACCTGCAAATGATATTGCTCCACACGAACTTCTCAATCTTCGTTGTGGAGATTTCTGCCAGCTCCTTTGCTTCTGCCCACTTGGTGAAGTAATCAACTGCGACCACGGCGTGTTTACACCTTCCACGAGCCATTGGCAAAGGCCCGATCAAATCCATCCCCTAGATTGCAAAGGGCCACGGGCTCACCATTTGTTGAAGATAAGTTGGCGGAGCTCGCGGTACTTAGGCAAACCTTTGACACTTATCACACATTTTTACCAGGTCGATAGCATCCTGTCTCATAGTGGGCCAATAAAAACCCTGACGATGTGCCTTTTGAGCTAGAGATAGCCCCCGTGTGATTTCCACAATGGCTTTCGTGTATTTGTCTCATCACTGTTTCACACTCTGGGCCATCAATGCAACGTAAAAGTGGAGCCGAGAACCCTTTCTTGTACAACACATCATTATAGACGCACTATTTGACTGCTCTAGCTCGCAGACGCCGTGCTTCCAGCTTGTTACTTGGCAGCTTTCCATCCTGCAAATAATTGAGAATTGGGCTCATCCAAGAGTCGGGCCGCACAGTTATGGCCATCATCACACTCATCTTTTCTATACTTGGGGCTGGTAGGAATTCTACTGGGATTGCCCCCAAAAAGTCTGCATCTCGTGTGGTTGCTAAGTGTGCTAAAGCATCTGCATGTGCATTCTGAGCTCATGGGATTTGCTTTACCTCGTACTTCTGGAAAGCACTTAGCATTTCATGGACCTTCTGAAGGTACAGAGCCATTTTTGGCCCCTTGGTCTGGTACTCCCCTAAAATGTGGCAAACCACGAGCTGCGAATCACTGAAAACTTTCAATCGCTCAGCTTGCATTTCCTTTGCCAAACGCAAACCTGCGAGCACTGCTTCGTATTCAGCTTCATTGTTTGTTGCCTGGAAACCAAACCTTAAAGCACAAAGCACATAGCATCTTTTAGCCAAGTGTTGTTTCCCCCGAACACATCCAATGCCATTAGGGGTTGGAAATTTTACTGTGAGGGTCCTGGTTGAAGTAACCACATCCAATTCATTCATAGCAGGTCTCCCCAGGACCACATTGTATGCTAATGGGCAGTCAATTATCAAAAAATCTGCTAGCACTGTAGCTTGACGACCTGCCTCCCCAAGAGTAAGTGGCAGCTTGATCTGGCCCACTGGTACAACAGCATCTCTAGTGAAACCATATAGAGGCTTTGAGGATGGTCTCAGCTGCTCTGCTCCTAGCCCCATTTGCTCAAAACAGTTCATGTATATTACATTTACCGAGCTCCCAGTATCTATCATGATGCATCGCACTTCCATGTTACTGATTTTGGCTCGAATAACCAGTGCATCATTATGAGGCAAGATCACACCTCTAGCATCTTCATCAGTGAATACAATCTCGTCCAAGGTCGTCTTCGCCCTCTTTGCTGGTCCCTCCGATCCACTGACTTGAAAAGTATGATTGGCTTCTCGGACGTATCTTTCGTGCGACCTATTCGAAGCACTTGCGATGTGGGGGCCATCATGAATAGTAAAAATGGTTCTTACCGCAGACTGATGCTCTAGTTCAGGAGCTCATAGGGGTTGTTGTTGTGCTGGTTGTTGCTGCTGAGGTCATTGTTGTGGAGGTCGTGAGTCTGCAGGCCTCGCTACATAGTCTTTCAAGCGACCTCGCCTGATCAATTTTTCGATGGCGTCCTTCAACGCCCAACAATCTGAAGTATTGTGCCCGACCTCATTATGATAGGCACAAACTTACTCCCGTCTTTGTGCTGAACAGGGGCTCTCAAAGGATAAGGCTTGCCGAAGTCTTCCCTGTTTTTTTCTACTGCGTAAATCATGTCAGGTGAAGCCGTCAGGACGCTGTACCCTTCCTGACGATCCAGACGTCGAGGTCGCTTATTTCTTGGCTCTCTCTTCGCCCTTTTAGCAATTTGATTGTGAGAGCTACTGTTCCTACCTTTTTCGTTCCTGCCATTATTTCTTTTCTTCATCTGACTGGAACTGCCCGCTTTATTCTTCTGATTTTGCTTTTTCAGGCCGAAGGTCTCTTCCCACCTAATCTCCTTCGCAGCTCGCTCGTAGAACTCTCCCAAATCCTTCACTGGGGACTTGTAAATGCTTTCATATAACTTTCCATCCTTACGCAACCCACCTGAGATCGTTGTCAGTATACTCTCGTCTGACGAATTTTCAATATTCGCGACCTCGCGTCTAAACCTGGTGATATATTCCTTTAATGACTCACCTTAACGCTGGAAGATAGTAGCTAGGTGGTAGGATGGAGCGAGCTACCTTCTCAAGGCCCTGTACTGGCCAATGAACTTCTGCTGACACTCTGCCCAACTACCTATGCTGCGAGCTGAGAGATTCTTGAACCATGTCCTTGGTATATCCCCCAAAGTAGCTGGGAATACACGACATTTCACCATGGGATTACCTGTTTGCAGGTCCATCTGAACGTATGCGTCGAGATGGTCATAAAGGTCACTGACCCCTTTGTATTGCTGAATATTTGGCATCTTGAACCTCGAAGGGAGAGGCTGTGTCTCAATCTCCCTTGTAAATAGGGTCTTTTCCCCGTAGTGCCCACGCTGCTCGAGGCTCCAGGTCGCGCTTCCAACTGCTGGACCCTCTAGAGGAGCTCCTCTACTTGTGGATCTCGGAGTTCATATCTCCTCCTGTGGTCGTGACTTAAAGTCGAATGCTCTGGGTCATACCTCTCGTCCTCTCCGAACAGACCCTCAAGCTGATGGGATCTTGCTTGTTGCCCATTCACCTCATCAACATACCGAGCTGCGGCTCGGACTCTATCGTGCCCAACCTCTACTCGCTGGTGTCCATCTTGGCTCAGCCTTACTACCAGGCTGACCGAGCGCGCGACTTCCCTTTCCCCACGGTTAGGGTGGCCTCCAGCTCTAGAGCGCGTGTTAGAGGAACGAGCTGAGCCGGCAGGTCGCTGGATTTCCCTTGCTAGCCTTTCAGGCACTTGCATTGCTTCATGCTGCTGGGTCTCATGCCTTGGTGCCTGAATCTCAACCCTAGGTACATTCTGTACTTGAGCCTGCACCAACATATTGATGGCCTCTGTGAGCTGTCTGACCGTGTTCTCCAATGCCACTTGTCTTTGGAGTAATATGTCTTGCCCTTTAGCTATTGGGGCAACTGGAACCGGTTGACGATGAGGCAGAGGAGGGATGTTTGTTGCAGCACCTATTGCCTGGCCATGGGACGTGCCTGCTGCATGCATAGGTGTGTCTTGCACAAGCTGCATGTTCTGTGGAGATTGGTTCATGTGGCTTTCCGCCTGGTCATCATTCCATGATACCTGTTTGATTTGGTTCTTTGCATGTTGTCAGAAATCAATGAACTTGAAACGAAAAAGATTGCAGTTTGGGCCCTCCTTCTAGCGCCAAAATATCGACGTTGAAATTCAGTCGACGAGTAATCAATACCCAATACCTGCAATCAATGTGAGAAAGCACAGAAATTGAGGAGAAAATAATAAAGAACCGAAAAACCAAACAGGAATGCACATGATTTTTAACGTGGTTCAGCGAGTGCGCCTACGTCCACGACTGTCTTTCTAAAATTCTGCAGAGTGACAGTATGATATTCTATGTGTTGATACAATGATTTTAGCCCCTATTTATAGGGGAAAAGTTATTACAGATTAGGAAGCTACAAAATAGGAAAAGAATTATGAATTAATTACACTTCCTAATCAGTTGAAACAAAATCAGGAAACTGCTCCATCCAATCCGAGATAATGTTGACTGAGTTTGAATTTGAATTAATTTCCTTTTCTGGTGAGAGAATCACGATTAGATTAGGTAACTGTCTGTTCTGGAAGATATTGCATTAATTGCGCTCTGGTCGAACTGCCGTTTATGACGACCTCGAGTTGAATCTTGCTGGTGAGCAATCAAAGAGCTGTACTTAAGGCAGACTCTGGAGCGAACTACAACCTGACTGAAATGAGCTATCTGGTACGAACTGGAGAGCTCGCTGGATGAGCTGAGCTACATAGCGTACTGGGCTTGAATTGTTAACTGGGCCTCGTCTGATGGACTTTGCATTTGGGTTGACTTTATCGGACCTCCTATTAGGCCTAATGTTGGGCTTTTACCAGCCCATTTAGTGAGTCCGGAAAATACATATAACAATCTTAAAAGTGGATATCATCATATTAGAATGAGAGAAGAAGATGAATGGAAAACTGCATTTAAAACAAAATATGGTTTATATGAATGGTTAGTTATGCCTTTTGGATTAACTAATGCACCAAGTACTTTCATGAGATTAATGAACTATGTTTTGCGTGCTTTCATAGGCAGATTTGTTGTGGTTTATTTTGATGATATTCTGATTTATAGCAAAAACTTGGATGATCATGTCGAACATTTAAAACTTGTTTTAGATGTTTTAAGGAAAGAAAAGTTGTTTGCTAACCTTAAGAAGTGTACCTTTTGCACGGATAAGCTTGTATTTCTTGGATTTGTTGTGAGTGCACAAGGTATACAGGTTGATGAGGAGAAGGTACGTGCAATCCAAGAATGGCCGAGTCCCACAAGTGTAGATAGTGTTAGTAGTTTTCATGGACTTGCTAGTTTTTATAGAAGGTTCGTGAAAAACTTTAATAGCATCACCACACCGCTTACCGAAGTCATAAAAAAGAACGTTGGATTTAAATGGGGAGACAAGCAAGAGAAGGCATTTCAACTGATCAAGGAAAAATTAACTCATGCTCTTTTACTTGCTTTGCCTAATTTACAAAAACGTTTGAAATTAAATGTGATGCTTCAGGTATTGGTATAGGTGCAGTCCTTATGCAAGGAGGAAGGCCAATTGCATACTTTAGCGAGATACTAAGCGGGGCAACCCTAAACTACCCTACTTATGACAAGGAATTGTATACATTGGTTCGGGCTTTGGAGACATGGCAGCACTACCTATGGCCTAAGGAATTTGTGATTCACACTGATCATGAGTCCTTAAAGCATTTGAAAGGCCAACACAAGTTGAACAAGAGACATGCATGTTGGGTGGAATTCATTGAGACGTTTCCATATGTGATTCGGTACAAACAAGGTAAGGAAAACATCATGGCGAATGCACTCTCCCGCAGGTATGTATTACTTTCCACTCTTGATGCTAAGATGCTTGGTTTTGAACACATCAAAGAACTATATCCGTGAGACCATGATTTTAGTGATGTGTATCAATCTTGTGAGAAATCTGTATTTGGGAAGTTCTTTAGGCATGATGATAATTTGTTTCAGGAAAATAAGTTGTGTGTGCCTAATTGCTCATTACGAGATTTGTTAGTGAGGGAATCATATGGTGGAGGTTTAATGGGACACTTTGGAGTTGCTAAGACCTTAGTCGTTTTGCAAGAACACTTCTATTGGCCACACATGAAAAGGGATGTTGAGAGGATTTGTAGTAGATGTGTTACATGTAGGCGGGCAAAATCTCGAGTGCAACCCCATGGTTTATACGCACCATTGCCCATTCCTAGTGAACCTTGGATTGATATATCGATGGACTTCGTATTAGGTTTGCCTAGGTCTAGATGTGGTGGAGATTCAATTTTTGTGTTGTGGATAGATTTTCTAAGATGGCACATTTTATTCCATGTCACAAAACTGATGATGCTTCACATGTTGCTGAATTGTTCTTTAGAGAAATTGTGAGATTGCATGGTTTGCCTAGGACAATTGTTTCAGACAGAGATGCCAAGTTCTTGAGCTACTTTTGGAAGACCTTGTGGGGCAAGTTAGGAACTAAGTTATTGTTTTCTACTACTTGTCACCCTCAAACTGATGATCAAACTTGACAGGACCCTTCCCAGACCTTATCTATGCTCTTGTCTGGAGGATCCTACCGGGCACTTCAACGAACTTATCGAAACCGACTTGTCGGATCGAAGAAATCCGAGAAGCGAACCCTAACTTTCTTCAACCGGTTTACTCGTTTAAACTCAAAAATTCAGTTTCCTTTTAAACTAGTTGGGAGTGATATAATTTTTCTCGATTCTATTTCAAATATTTTTATAAAATTTTCGGCAGCATAACGGCTGCATTTTTGATAAACCAAAATTTATCTGTCAAGAACAACACTTCAACTATTTCTGTAAACCTCCCAACTTCTTTATTCTCAATCATGCATCATTCATCACAGTTTCATAAGCATAAACAATTCATAAGATACACAAGTGCACCAAATGTATAAATGCAAGAATATTTATCACTTTTACAAGCCCTACATCATTCAAATTCAAAATATACGCGATTAAATACATATATAAAATATATCCCAGCGTCTTGCGCGATTGCCCACCTATAGATATATATATAAGCAAAAGTCGGTCTCGTCCGGCGGTGGCACGAAATGAAAACAAACAAGCTACAAAATGAACAACAAGTTAGTGCGATAACATCATAGGATATCATATCACACATACTAACATACAATTTACAAGTCTTAAAATTTTCTTTAAAACTCTCCATGTATACCCTTGACTCTTTCTAACCATCACGGGCGATTTTAACTAACGCCAACATGAAGCTTACTAACGCATCTCAACACTACGTTACGAAATTTACTGCATCGTACGTAGGGCGCTAAACTATTCACTGAACAACTATAATGCGGAATTTTCTGCATCGCAAATGTAGTGCTAAATCTCTAGACGACTACGAGCGGAATTCACTGCATCGCTTCGTAGCGCTAACTGTCAACTAACCAACTACGTGCGGAATTGTCTGCCTCGCAACGTAGCGCTATGTTTTTCTATAAACTGAGCGAGTACGGACGGAATTCTCTGCGTCGTCACGTAACGCTAAATCTCATTAACTTATAGGGTATACACATGGGTTTTATTATCCATTTTTCTAGTGCCCAAGCACAAAACTCTATATTTTCAAAACCTCTAAATACTTTTCTAATTTCATACTCTTTTAACAACAACTGAGTATCAATTTCTATTCTCATATAGGGTCCATAGGAACCTATACACTCATACTTTGACATTTATATAAGAAAGCATTCTCATTTTCTTTGATTACTTACTATCATATTTAATTTCAAACATCAAGCGATTTCATGAAATTGAAAAAGAAGTCAAGTGGCGAACCACTTACCTCAAGGCCGTGTCAAGCATCTCGACGAGGCTCCTGGACGCCGCTCACGCGCTCGTCACCTACACAATAAGTTCTCTTCATTACTATTAACAAAAACCTCAATTTCTCAACTATATGTTAGGAATTCCCAACTATGCCAAATTCTCTCTATTCTTTCTATATAGCTCCTAACTCGTTTCTAATTCAACTGAGACTCTCAAATCCCGATTTTTGTGGAAAAGTTTTAGTTTTGGACCCCTAGGGATATCCCCACACGGTCCGTTTACTTGTCGGAGGCTTAAAACGAAAAATCACAATTTTATTTAAAATGGACAGCCCTTGACAGAACAGACGATAACCTGCTGCTCGGGGCTCCGTTTTCCTTCTTTCTTTTTCCTACTGCTCACTTACATCACATTCTAGTCACACGACAAATTTCATTGAGAAATATTATCGTTTGCTAAGTCAAATCTAATGAAAACGTCCATTTTGGACACTTTCGGGTGCATTTTAATGCCCGTTTAATAAACTTTGGGTTTCGGATTAGCGACGCTAGATTTTCTTTTATAACTAAGCTTCATTTAACTAATAATGACTAACTAAACTCATTTCAAGCCATAAAAATTGCATTAAGCTAGCCGTTTCACTTCTCAGAGTTCTAACGGTACTATTTTGTGCATAACTTGCACAATTTTTATCGGATTCGATCCATTTCAAAACCTATGGTTTTCTATGGTTCCTAGGCATCATTTGAGGTGTAGAACACCCCCAAATAAGCTAATTATGGTCAGGTCTCCTCTAGCTAAAAATTCAGCTCGGGATTGACATTTTTGACCACAATTATGTCTTTGCAACTCTAAACACCTCTCTAACTTTTCTAACCTCTTTAAGGCTTAAAATTGGTTTCAAAACCATCTAATTTCAAGGTCTAACTACTGCCCTTCAAGTCTCTAATACATACATAGGTCTAACTTGGTCATTAGAGTGCTCAAAATTCACTCAAGACTTCAATCAACCACTTGGTGTGCATAAACACCATTTTCGGTTTCTATTTCGTTTGTACATATGACAGCCCATATTTACATCTTTTATGGCATCAATTACACACAATAATCATCTCTTATGGTTTCATAACCCTCACCTGAGGTTCTAACAAGATTTAAAAGCAATATTCCAACATGAATCAATAACAACTTCACAAACAAGCTGTCAACACATTCTGGTTCTGTTTCAGCAGAAAATTAAAAACAATCAAGCTGAAATCTTACTTGATTCTTAGCTTAGGGAGTTGAGAGGAGTCTAAGAAGGATGTTTGAGGGCTTGGAAGGCAACTTGGGTGGTGATTCTTCTCCCTTCTTTCCTGGCCGACCAGCTTCCTCGCGATTTCTATTGTCGCGCCTGTCTTCTGCTCGCGCGCGGTTTTGTCTTGCTTGCTGTCTTGTGTGCGTTTTGCACGACCAGACCTGCACCTTCCCTTCTTCAGCTCGTTCTCTTGCTGCTCTGCCTAGATATTGCCGTTCACGGCCTCAGAAACCCCCTCACTCGAGCTATTCTTGCGTGAACTCGCGACCATCACTGTTGCGCGAGAGGTTCTGCTCGCGTCCACGGCTGCTGTTGCTGCCTCCTTGCTCGACCAGCAGCCTCTTACTTCCTTCTTGCTTGCTAGTTGCTTCTCTTCCCTCTTCTGGCCTTCTCTTCTGGTTCACGGTAGTAGCTTCCCTCTCCTTCTCGAACTCTCTCGTTCTCTCTCACGGCTGCACATTGTTTTTGCTGAAACAATTTCAGCTAATGTTTGATTTTATAGTCATCAACTCTTCTTAATTACATCTTGTCCCAACTCTCTTTAATTTCATCTAACTCTCATTTCCTTTCTTTGATTCTCATATTAGCCCATCTATACTTGTTTTAATTCTCGTTTCGTTAACATTTTCCTTCGATCGTCAAGCTTGAATTATTTAAAAAAAACTAAGCTTATTTTATTAATCTTGACTCTCTCTTTTTAATCAAATTTTAATTCGATTATCATTTACTAACATCTTGGATTTGTTGACTTAGATTTTTATTGACACACTACTAACTTTTTATGGACGACGAATTTCGTCATATTCTAAATGAATAAAATTCGGAGGCTATGAAATTCAATCAATTAAACGTAGAGAGTTATCTATTGTCTCTCTAACTTAGTTTCTAACGTTGGGACTTTAGAAGTCGGAGCTAGGAGTTTACAAAACTGAAGTGGTAAATAGGACTTTATCTACTTTGTTAAGGGCTATTATAAAAAAGAACATCAAAACTTGGGAAGAGTGTTTACCACAATCTGAGTTTGCTTACAATCGTACTATTCATTCTGCAACTAAGTTTTCACCATTTGCAATTGTTTATGGTTTTAATCCTTTAACTCCATTGGATTTAATGCCACTACCTATGTCTGAACATGTTAACTTAGATGGAAAGAAAAAGGCTGAATTTGTTTAAGTAGATACATGAGAAAGCAAGACTCAACATTGAGAGAAGAACAGAGCAATATGCAAAACAAGCTAACAAAAGGCGGCACAAGTTGATTTTTGAACCTGGAGATTGGGTTTGGTTGCATATGAGGAAAGAAAGATTCCCGGCACAAAGGGGGTCTAAGTTGCTTCCGAGAGAAGATAGGCTTTTTCAAGTCCTTGAACGCATCAATGACAATGCCTACAAGTTGGATTTGCCAGGTGAGTACAATGTTAGTGCAACTTTCAATGTTACTGATTTAACTCCTTTTGATGTAGGTGAAGATTTGAAAACAAATTCTTTTCAAGAGAGGGGGAATGATGAGAACAAAGAAGCATCACCAAAGGATCCATTACATATTCCAGTTGGGTCAATTACAAGGGCAAGGGCTAAGAGGTTCAAAGAAGCACTTAATGGATTGATTCAAGAGATTTGGGCTGATTCTAAAATGGTGAATTCTAAGATGGGCCCAAAAGAATAGCAAATTTTAATCAGTTTAATTAAAGCAATTGGTGGGGCTAATTATAGCTAATTTGTTGCTAATAAAGACTTTCCAATATGGAGCATTTTCTTGGTCATCAAGACTTTCCAATATGGAAAAGATTCTTGGTCATCAAGACTTTCCAATATGGGGCTGATTTCTTACCAATTTTTTTACAAGACAAAAAGTTTTCAAATTTATTATTTATTTTGCTATTTGTAAGGGCTTAATTGCCTAATTAATTATTTCCTTTTCTTCTTAGTAATTTGAGCTATATAAACTCATGTAACCCCAAAAAGGATTTAGTGGATGATTAATAATATTAGTGAGAGTATTCTCTTTGGTTCTTCGTAGAACTTTTCGAACTTATCTGGATTTTCTTGTGGCGTTCATCATAGACTTATCAATCAATTCTTCCATCATTGATTGTGGCGTCTTCATATTACCCAGGTTCTTGCTTCCATATAAGCAACGGGTCGAGGTTTTCCATACAAATCTAATTCTAGAAGATCTTGGATTCTTACTTGATTCACGGGTTTCGTTAGTTCTTGGCATGGTTCGTATCAGTAGTCATATGCTTGTCTCAAAAATCTCGAGTGCGTGCTGCCTGGCAGCCAACGGCCAGCAAGCGCGCTGTGTCAAGCAGCACATTAGCGCAAAAAATGGCTCGAAAACCACAAAACTTAAAATTTCTCCGAGCAAACATCACTTTTGCCTACATAATGTATACATCATAATTTAATTTGTGATTTTAGGAATTTTTTCATGCAATCAAAATCCAATTTTTACATTTTTTCTATTTTTCATGAATTTTACCGTTTTGTAGCTCCTAAAAATAAAAAAAAAATACTTTCCGTGCTCAAAACGTTTTGAAACTTGTTCTCCATGTTGCTTACATTATTCTTAATATCTCTGCAAAAAGATCTTATCAAAATTCAAAACTTCACTCTGCAGCCACTTTGGTGCCCAACTTGGGCACAAATGTACCCAATTGCTACACGTCAGTGCCGAAAATGCACCAAATTATGAAAATCTTAAAATTTCTCCGAGCAAAATTTATTTTTGCCGCACAATCTATATATCATAATTTAATTTGAGATTTTAGATATTTTTTCGTGCAATCAAAATCCAATTTTGACTTTTTTTCTATTTTTCGTGATTTTTCCCTTTTTATCACTTCAAAAAATAAAAAAAAATACTTGTCGTGCTCAAAATTTTTCAAAATTTTTCTCCATGTAGATTACATTTTCTTAGCATCTCTACAAAAAAGCTCATCAAAATTCAAAGAATTGAATTTTTTAGGGGGGGTGTGACAACTTAAGCATGAGTGTGTCTCATCGTGGCACTCCTGCAATGTCTCTAAAACCTCTTTAGGAGGGAGGTGATTGGCTGCTCACCAGCAGCTAAGGCCTTGGCCAAGTCTCCCTCCATTCCCCCACACCACTAGCTTGGTGTGGGGGGAATGTTGGCAACGGGCGTCCCCATCGGTTCAACCATCGTTAGTCAGTCCGGAGGCCTTCCGGGTGACTCGGTGTGAAAAAATCAAAAAGTGGGGAAAAACTCGGACGGGGTGGTGTGTTCGATGTAGCCTATTTTCAGTGTCCCAACGATGTCATTGAGAGGGAAAAGCATCACATTTAGATTTGCCAACGTTTGACTTGTCGAAAACGTTAGCTATGGCCTCGGTCGTGTGAGTCTAACGCCAATAGGTGGACGGACTGCGGTGGTCTGGGCACGGTGTGAGGCCCTCTCGATGTGCTTCATCGCTCCTTCTCGGTGACCCTTCGATGCCCATTGGGGGGAAAAAGCATTGCGCTTGGATTTTCCTATGTTCGGCTTATCGAAAACGTTAGCTATGGCCTCGGTCGTGTGAGTCTAACGCCAATAGGTGGACGGGCTGTGGTGGTCTGGGCATGGTGTGAAGTCCTCTCAGTGTGCATCATCGCTCCTTCTCGGTGACCCTTCGATGCCCATTGGGGGGAAAAAACATTGTGCTTGGATTTTCCTACGTTCGGCTTATCGAAAACATTAGCTATGGCCTCGATCGTGTAAGTCTAACGCCAATAGGTGGGTGGGCTATGGTGGTCTGGGCATGGTGTGAAGCCTTTTTGGTGTGCATTACTGCTCCATTTCGGTGACCCTTCGATGCCTATTATGGGGGAAAAGCATTGTGCTTGGATTTGCCTACATTCGGCTTACTGAAAACGTTAGCTATGGCCTCAGTCGCGTGAGTCTAACGCCAATAGGTGGGTGGGCTATGGTAGCCTGGGCATGGTGTGAAGCCCTTTCGGTGTGCATTGCTGCTCTATTTCGGTGACCCTTCGATGCCCATTGTGGGGGAAAAGCATTGCACTTGGATTTTCCTACGTTCGACTTGCCGAAAACGTTAGCTATGGCCTTGGTCGTGTGAGTCTAATGCCAATAGATGGGCGGGCTGCAGTGGTCTGGGCGTGGTGGGAAGCCTTCTCGATGGGCATTGCTACTCCATTTCGGTGACCCTTCGATGCCCATTGTGGGGGAAAAGCATCACGGTTGGGCTTTCCAACGTTCGACTTGCCGAAAACGTTAGCTATGGCCTCGATCGTGTGAGTCTAACGCCAATAGGTGGGCAGGCTGCGGTGGTCTGGGCGTGGTGGGAAGCCTTCTCGGTGGGCATTGCTGCTCCGTTTCGGTGACCCTTCGATGCCCATTGTGAGGGAAAAGCACCAACGGTTAGGCTTTCCAACCTTCGACTTGCCGAAAACGTTAGTTATGGTCTCGATCGTGTGAGTCTAACGCCAATAGGTGGGCGGGCTGCGGTGGTCTGGGCGTGGTGGGAAGCCTTCTCGGTGGGCATTGCTGCTCCATTTCGGTGACCCTTCGATGCCCATTGTGGGGGAAAAGCATCACGGTTGGATTTTCCAACGTTCGACTTGCCGAAAACGTTAGCTATGGCCTCGGTCGTGTGAGTCTAACGCCAATAGGTGGGCGGGCTGCGGTGGTCTGGGCGTGGTGTGAAGCCCTCCGATGCCCATTGTGGGGGCGATAAGCATTGCGCTTGGATTTGCCAAGGTTCGACTTGCCGAAAACGTTAGCTATGGCTTCGGTCGTGTGCTACTAATGCCAATAGGTGGGCTGGGTTGCGGTGGTCTGGGTGTGTTGGTGAAGCCTTCTCGGTGTGCATCGCTGCTCCATCTCGGTGACCCTTCGATGCCCATTGTGGGGGCGATAAGCATTGCGCTTGGATTTGCCAAGGTTCGGCTTGCCGAAAACATTAGCTATGGCCTCGGTCGTGTGCTACTAACGCTAATAGGTGGGTTGGGCTACGGTTGACAGGACCCTTCCTAGACCTTATCTAAACTCTTGTCTGGAGGATCCTGTTGGGCACTTCAACGGACTCATCGAACCTGACTCGTCGGATCGAAGACATCCGAGAAGCGAACCCTAACTCTGTTACACCGGTTTACTCGTTATGAACTTATTGATATTGTTTTTCTTTAACTGGTTGCGAGTGATACAATTTTTCTCAATTTCTTTTTCATATACTTTTTATAAAATTTTCGGCAGCATAATAGCTGCATTTTTTATAAAACCAAAATTTCATCTGTAAAGAAAATCACACTTCGACTATATCTGAACATCTCCCAACTTCTTTATCCACAAACAATTATTATCATCACAAGATTCATAGGTATAAACATGAACTCAATCCCACAATATACATATATGCATCATATATATATATATATATATACAATGCATGAATATTTACAATTTACAATCTTGAACATTAATAGGTTTCAAAATGTAATACATCAAATACATCTACGCAACTATATACAAATGTCTTGCGCAATCGCCCACCTATAAATGTATATGCAAAACAGAAGATCGTAGTATCACCCGCGGTGGAAATCAATAGAAACAACCAAGCTACACATTAAACAAACAAGTTAGAGCAGCGAAGATATATAATTTCACATACACTAACATCACAATTTACTAATAGTTCAAGTTTTACGATTTCTTTCAAAATCCCCATGTGTATCCTTGACTCGATATAACCATCACAGGCGATTATAACTAACGCCAACGTGAAGCTTACTAATGTATCTCAACCACTACGTTACAGAATTTACTGCATCGTACGTGTAAACCCCTATTCTCAATCTATAATCTCCTAGTGTTAAAAGATGGATTAGAGAGTTAAAATAAATCTCTATATTAAATTAATTGAATTTCATGATATTAGAGATTTAAAAATTTAAGGTTGACGACGAAATTCGTCAACTATAAAATTTTTAGTAGCATTGCAATAAAATCAAGTTAGTATTAATCTAAATCGATTCATCGATTTCGTGAACGCCCATCCTAGAACTTCACAACACTCAAATTAGTACGGAAAAATATTAATGAAGAGTAAAATAACACATCCGCAAACAAGAGACAAGCGAAAGGAAACAATACAAATAAGTGCATAATTGAGAATTTAGGATGTGTTATTTAGAATGGTTAGTTAATTAATAACTAAATTTAATTTAGTTAAAGAGATGGTTGATAATTAAAATAAATCAAGGGACAAGCTTGACTCTTCATAAAATATCAATGAAATATATATATAATATATAAAACAAATGATGAAAGAAAAGTGGAAACAAACATTGATGGGCAAACATGAAAAACAAAGAAATGAGAGGAGATGGAAGTGAAATTAAAATATGATGGGGCTTGAATGCAATTAGGAGAAGTGTTATTAGTATATAAGTGACCCTTGGCTGAAAATTTCAGCAAACAAAGCAACCATTCAGTCGAGTGAAACAAGAAGATTCGAGAGAGTCAAGACCGAAAGAGCAAATCACGCGTGAAGCAGAAATTGCAGCCGTGAATCAAAGCCGAACCGAAGAGGATCAAGACCTGAAGTGTAAGGCAAGGAGAAGAGAAGAAGAAGGCGTGAAAAGAAGAAGAAAATCAGCTGCTGGTCGTGCATAACAAAAGCAACCAGCAGCAACACAAAACAGAACAGAAGCAGAAACGTGAAGGAAGTGCAGGGGTCTGGACTCCAGACTAGAAAAGTGGGAGAAGAAGCAATCATCCAGCCCATTCAAGCCTTGAATCCTCTTCTCTAAGACCTCTCCCAAGTCTCTCTCAACTCTCTAAACTAAGAACCAAGTAAGAATCACTTCATCTCTTCTATTTCTTGCTGAAAGTTTGAAGTAGGTAACTGCTGAAATTTTCTGCAGAAAATTGTTTTGTGTGGTGTTGGTGTTCTACACTTCAATCAAGTGTGGAACCCTAACTAGATGATGATGAGCTTTAATTAACATGTTGTTGTGTGTAAATGATGACTTAGAGTTGTATGTATGGGCTGCCACACACTTGAATTTAGTGAAAATAAAAACAGCTCTCACACCCTCCAACTAGTTGATAAAATGTGTGAGTGAAGTTTGAGTTTTCAAGTGACCAAGTTATGTTTGTGTGGGTGTTAAGGGCTTGAAGAGCAGTAAATAAGCTCTGAAAATAAGTGGTTTTGAACCCAAAATTTGGCATAAAAAGGATTAGAAAATCATAGGGAAGCATGTAGAGTTGCAAAGAGATAGTTTAAGCAACTTTGTCAATCCCGAGCTGAATTTTGAGCTAGAGGAGACCTGACTATATTTGACTTATTTGGGGGTGTTCTACACCTCAAATGATGCCTAGGAACCATAGAAAACCATAGGTTTTGGAACGGATCGAATCCGATAAAAATTGTGCAAGTTATGCACAAAATAGTGCCGTTAGAGCTCTGAGAAGTGAAACGGCTAGGTTAATGTGATTTTTATGGCATGAAATGAATTTAGTTAGTCATTATAAGTTAAATGAAGCTTAGTTGTGGAAGAAAAACTAGCGTCGCTAACCCGAAACCAAAAGTTTGCAAAACGTGCACTAAAACGTACCCGAAAGTGTTCAAAACAGATGTTTTCATTAGATTTGACATAGCAAACAATAATATTTTTCAACAAAATTTGATGTGTGACTAGAACGTGAGATAAGTGAACCGTAGGAAAAAGAACGAAGGAAAACGGAGCCTCGAGCAGCATGTTATTGCCTGTTTTGTTATGGGCTATTCGTTTGAATAAAAATGTGATTTTTCCGTTTTAGGCCTATATCAAGTAAACGGACCACGTGGGGGTATCCCTAGGGGTCCAAAACTAAAAATTTTCTACAAAAATCGGGATTTGAGAGTCTCGGTTGAATTAGAATCGAGTTAAGAGCTATATAGAGAAAGTTGGGCATAGTTGGGAATTCTAGCATACAGTTGAGAAATGGAGGTTTTTGTTAATAGTAATAAAGAGAACTTGTTGTGTAGGTGACGAGCGCGTGAGCGGCGTCCAGGAGCCTCGTCGAGACGCTTGACGCGGCCTTGAGGTAAGTGGTTCGCCACTTAATAGTTTTTTTAAGTTATCATGCAAATTCTTGATGATGTTAAATGACTATAGTAGCTAAGTAATAAAGGAAATCGAAAATGATAATTAATGATGTAGTTAAAGTTTAAGCTTATGGATTCTTACGGAATCCATATGTTACTAGAAAGTGATAATGAGTTGTATGTAAAGAAAATGGAATAAGAGAGTTTGCAAGATATTCAAACTAAAGTCATTTGTGCTTTTGCACTGAAAGAAATTTAGTATGAAAACCATGTGTATACCTTATAAGTTAGCGAATTTTAGCGTTACGTGACGACGCAGAGAATTTCATCCGTAATCGCTCAGTTTATAGAAAAGTATAGCGCTACGTTGCGATGCAGACAATTCCGCACGTAGTTGGTTAGTTGACAGTTAGCGCTACGAAGCGATGCAGTAAATTCCGCTCGTAGTCGTCTAGAGATTTAGCACTACAATTGCAATGCAGAGAATTCCGCATTGTAGTCGTTCAGTGAATGGTTTAGCAATTTAGTATTCATCTCTAGTACCATATAGATTCCATAAAAATCTATATGCTTAGACTTTACTCTTAACATTAATCATCATTTCCAATATCATTTATTTCTTAGTTAGAATGTTTATGATTAAAATCAAGGATTTCCAAAGAATTGGAAACAAGCATAAGTGGCGAACCATTTACCTCGAAGCCGTGTCAAGCACCTTGATGAATCTCAGGAGCCTCGGTGTCTCGTTCTCCACCTACACAATATTTTCTCATAATTACTAATAACAAAACTCAATTCTCAACTATAAGTTAGAATTTCTCAACTATAGTCATTTTTCCCTATATAGCTCCTAACTTGTTTCTACTCAACCGAGACTCTCAAATCCTGATTTTTGTGTAAAATTTTTAGTTTTAGACCCCTAGGGATCACCCCACGCGGTCCGTTTAGTTGTTGGAGGCTCGAAACGAAAAATTACATTTTTAATTCTCAACTTACAGCCCATAACAGAACAGGTGGTAGCACGCTGCTCGGGGCTCCGTTTTCCTTCATTCTTTTTCCTATGGTTCACTTATCTCACATTCTAGTCACACATAAAATTTTGTTGGAAAATATTATCGTTTGCTAGATCAAATCTAAGGAAAACGCCCCTTTTTCGGGCATTTTTTAGCACTTTTAGTGCGTGTTTTGTATACTTTCCGTTTCGGATTAGCGACGTTAGTTTTTATTCCATAGCTAAGCCTCATTTAACTAATAATGATCAACCAAACTCATTTCATGCAATAAAAATTGCATTAGGATAGCCGTTTAACTTCTCAGAGCTCTAACAGCACTATTTTGTGCATAACTTGCACAATTTTTATCGGATTCGATCCGTTCCAAAACCTATGGTTTTCTATGGTTCCTAGGCATCATTTGAGGTGTAGAACACTCCCAAATAAGTGAGATAAATTCAGGTCTCTTCTAGCTCAAAATTTGAGCTCGGGAATCACATTTTTGACTACAACTATTCCTTTGCAACTCTAAACAATTCTCTAACTTTTCTAACCTCTTTTATGCTCCAACTTGGGTTCAAAACCACTTAATTTCAAGGCCTATTTACTGCCCTTCAAGTCTTTAATACATACATAAAGATAGCTTAGTCATTTAATTACTCAAACTTCACTCAAACTTTCTATCGACTAGTTAGAGTGCATAACAATAAAGTTTCTGTTTCTATTTTGTTTATGGGTATAACAGCCCATATTTACATCTCTCAAGCATCATTTACACACAACAAATCATCACTTATGATTCTATAATAATCATATGAGGTTCTATCAAAGTTTGAAGAACAATCATCCAACACAAATCAACAACAACTACAATCAAGAAGCTGTCATCACTTTCATTTCTGTTTCAGCAGAAAATTAAAGAGATAGGTTGTAATCTTACTTAGTCCTTAGCTTAGAGAGTTGATAGGGGTCTTAGAAGGAGGTTTGAGGGCTTGGAAGGCAGCTTGGGTGGTCGTTCTTCTCTTTCCTTTCCTGGCCGACCAGCCCCTTCAGTTTTTGCTCGCGTTTCTGCTTGTGTTTCTCACGACCAGCAACTGCTAGTGCTTCTACTTCTTCGTGCCTCCTCTTCTCTTCTGGTTTCTTCTCTCACAACTGGTCTAATCACTTCTCTCTCTCTCTCGTGCGAATGTTCTCGGCTGATGACTGATTTCTTTGTGTTTTGCTGAAAAAAATTTCAGCTTAAGTGTTGTATATATACTAATCAACTTCTCTTAATTGCATCATGCCCCAACTCTTTTTAATTTCACTCCAATCTCATCTCTTTTCTTTGTTTCTCATATTAGCCCATTCATATTTGCTTCCAAGTTAGCTTTCATCATGTGATTTAATTCTCGTTTCGTTAAAATTTACTTTAACCGTCAAGCTTGTCTTCTCGACCACTTGACCCTCTCTTTTTAATTAATCTTCAATTAGATTATTATGGACTAAAATCTTTGATTTCTTAACTTGGATTTTCATTGACACGCTACTTAACTTTTCATGGTCGACGAATTTCGTCGTATTCTTAAATTAAAAAAATTCGAAGGCTATGAAATTCAATTAATTTACTGTAGAGATTGATTTTAACTCTCTAATCTCTTTTTTAACACTAGGGGTTATAATTTGAGACTAGGGGTTTACAATTTCTTCCCCCCTTATAAAAATTTCGTCATCGAAATTTAAATTGTGTACCTTATTGACAGGACCCTTCCCAGACCTTATCTAAGCTCTCGTCTGGAGGATCCTGCCGGGCACTTCAACGGACTCCTCGTTACCGACTCGTCGGATCGAAGACATCCGGGAAGCGAACCCTAACTTAACTTCTCTGGTTTACTCGTTAAAACTTAGCGATTTAATTTTTCTTTAAACTGGTTGGGAGTGTTAAACACTTTCTTTGATTCTATTTCAAGGTTATTTTATAAAAATTTCGACAACATAACGGCTGCTTTTTTGATAAACCAAAATTTCACCTGTAAATAAAATAACACTTCGACTATTTTTGAAAACCTTCCAACTTCTTTATCCATAATCATGCAATATTCATCACACTTCCATAAGCATAAACAATGCATTTGGATTCAAATATGCATATATGAATCATTTATAGAATGCAAAAATATTTACAACTTTACAAATTCGACATCATTCAAATTCAAAATATACATGATTAAATATATATACGTAAATGTTTCTAATCATCTTGTGCGATCTCCCACCTATAAATATAAAACACAAAAGGCCAATGTCTCGTCCGGCGGGCATGCAATAAAACAAATGAGATACAAAATAAACAATGGGTTAGTGCAACAAGGATATATATAATATCACATATACTAACATAAGGGTTCGTTATTAATTCAAGTTTTACACTTTCTTTAAATTCTTCCATGTGTATCCTTGACTCGTTCTAACCATCACGGGCGATTATAACTAACGCCAACGTAAAGCTTACTAATGTATCTCAACCGCTACGTTACGAAATTTACTACATCGTACGTAGGACGCTAAACTAGTCACTGAACAACTACGATGCGAGATTCTCTGCATCGCAAGCGTAGTGTTAAATCTCTAGGCGACTACTAGCGGAATTTACTGCATCGCTTCGTAGCGCTAACTATCAACTAATCAACTACGTGCGGAATTATCTACATCGCAACGTAGCGCTATACTTTTCTATAAACTGAGCGATTACGGACGGAATTTTCTGCGTCGTCACGTAACGCTAAATCTCATTAACTTATAAGGTATACACATGAGTTTTGATAATAAATTTCTTTAAGTGCAAAAGCACAAATGACACTAATTTGAAAATCTTGAACACTTTTTTATTCCATTTTCTTTACATGCAACTCATTATCACTTTCTAGTAACATATGGATTCCATAAGAATCCATATGCTTAAACTTTAACTACCTCATTATATATTATTTCATTCATTCCTTAGCTACTACATTCCTTCAACATATTCAAGAATTGGTATAACAATTTACAAAGTTATTAAGTGACGAACCACTTACCTCAAGGCCGCGTCGCTCCGCGTCAAGTGTCTCGACGAGGATCCTGGACGCCGCTCACACGCTCGTCACCTACACAACATGTTCTCGTCATTGCTTACAACAAAACTCAATACTTAACTATACTTTAGAAATTCTCAACTATGACTATTTTCCTCTACATAGATCCTAACTTGTTTCTAATTCAACTGAGACTCTCTAATCTCGATTTTTGTGAAAAATTTTTAGTTTTGGACCCCTAGGGATATCCCCATGCGGTCCGTTTACTTGTTAGAGGCTCGAAACGAAAAATTATATTTTTAATTCAAAGTGGACAGCCCTTGACAGTGCGCACTGCGACATGCTGCCCGGGACTCCATTTTCCTTCGTTCTTTTTCCTACGGCTCACTTATATCACATTCTAGTCACACGTCAAATTTCATTGAAAAATATTATCATTTGCTAAGTCAAATTTAAAGAAAACGTCCGTTTTGGACACTTTCCGGGCGCGTTTTAATGCCCGTTTAGTAAACTTTGTGTTTCGGATTAGCGACGCTAGATTTTCTTCTATAACTAAGCTTCATTTAACTAATAATGACTAACTAAACTCATTTCATGCCATAAAAATTACATTAAGCTAACCGTTTCACTTCTCAGAGTTATAACGGCACTATTTTGTGCATAACTTGTATAATTTTTATCGGATTCGATCCGTTCCAAAACCTATGGTTTTCTATGGTTCCTAGGCATCATTTGAGGTGTAGAACACTCTCAAATAAGTGAAATAATGTCAGGTTTTCTAGAGCTCAAAATTTGAGCTCGGGAATCACATTTTGGTTACAACTCTTCCCTTGCAACTCTAAACACTTCTCTAACTTTTCTAACCTCTTTAAGGCTTAAAATTGGTTTCAAAATCATCTAACTTCAAGGTCTAACTACTGCCCTTCAAGTCTCTAATACATATATAAATCTAACTTGGTCATTAGAGTGCTCAAACTTCACTCAAAACTTTTCTCAATCACTTGGTGTGCATAAAACACCATTTTCGGTTTCTATTTTGAGGGAGGGTATGACAGCCCATTTACATCAAGTTATGGCATCAATTACACTCAAAACTCCTCATTGATGATTCTATAACAATCATGTAAAGTTCTATCAAGATTTAAAAGCAATCTAACCACACAAATCAACAAAAATTCTGCATCAAGCTTTTCAACAACATTGTTGAAATTTTCAGCAAGAAAAAATTGAGAAACTTGATTTTCTTACTTGGTTCTTTGTTTGGAGAGTTGAGAGAGACTTGGGAGAGGGTTCAAAGAAGGATTTGGAGGCTTTAAAGGGATTGGAAAGGGGTTGTTTTCATCCAGTTTCCTCTGCTGCTCGCCCAGTTCGTCTCTCTCGCCTCAGCTCTGTTTTCTGCTCGCGTTCGGGTCTGTCCCGTTTCTGGTGTCACATGGCAGCTCTTACTGCTTCCTTGGCCTCACGGTGGACCAGCTTTGGCCCCCTTGTTCTGCTGCAGGTCGCCCTTGCCTCACGTTTCGCTGTCCTGTTCGAACTCGCGTCCAGTTCCTCGCGCGACTGGTTCTGCTCGCGACCAGCTCGCGTTCTGCTGCCTTCCTGCTCGACTTCTTTGCTGTTCTGGACGGTTTCTGCTGCTCAAGACTCCTTCTTCTTCTTCCTGGCTTCTTCTTTTCCTTGGCTCACACTGATCACTTCTCTCTTTCTCTCTCACGAAGCTTCTCGGTTGTTCTTGCTAATGTCTGAATTTCTTTTGTTTTTGCTGAAACAAATTCAGCTAAGTGTTGATATTTATAGTCAACAACTTCTATAAATTGCATCTTGTCCCATTTCTTTTTAATTTCATTCTCATCTCCTTCTCTTGATGCTATCTCACGACAATACCCCTTTTGGTCTCTCGTGTCTCTTTTGTTTTTATTTCGTTTCTCATTTGATTTAATCCTCGCCTCGTTAGAATTTATTTTAAAACGCTTAGCTTGTTTCATTGACCTTGACTCTCTCTTTTTAATCCAATTTTAAATTTGATTATCCTTTACT
This sequence comes from Litchi chinensis, assembly GCA_019925255.1. Classification (NCBI taxonomy): domain Eukaryota; kingdom Viridiplantae; phylum Streptophyta; class Magnoliopsida; order Sapindales; family Sapindaceae; genus Litchi; species Litchi chinensis. The sequence goes on from CM034470.1 coordinate 27,228,273, forward strand.
AAAATCTTGGATTTCCTAACTTAGATTTTTATTGACACACGCTACTAAATTTTTATAGTCGACGATTTCCGCCGCACTCTTAATTTAATATTTTCTGAGGCCATGAAATTCAATCAATTAAATGTAGAGAGTTATATTATCTCTCTAACTTAGTTTCTAACGCTGGGGATTTATAAGTCGGAGCTAGGGGTTTACACTTATTCAAACAACTGAGGGTATTGGGCACGCATCTGCGCTTCAGGCTCCCATGTAGCCTCTTTTGACCCGTGATTTCGCCATAGCACCTTCATTAGCGGAATCACCTTGTTACGCAACACTTGATCTCTACGATCTAGGATCTCTACTGGATGCTCTTCGTAGGTCAAATTTTCCTTCAACTGAACTGGTTGCTCTTGAAGAATGTGAGAAGGGTCAGTTATATACTTGCGTAGCATAGAGACGTGGAACACGTCATGGATGTTGGCTAACTCTGATGGTAGCTTCAATCAATAAGCCACTTCACCCACCTTGTCTACTATCTCATAGGGGCCTATATATCGTGGGCTTAACTTTTCACGCTTTCCGAATCTCAGAATACCCTTCCAGGGCGAGACTCGTAGAAACACTTGATCACCCACTTCAAACTTTAAATCTCTTCTTCGATTGTCTGCATAGCTTTTCTGTCTATCGCTTGCTATCTTCAACCGTTCTTTTATCATATTTACTTTCTCGGTTGTGTCTTGGACAACCTCTGGGCCAATTAGTCTTCTCTCCCCCACTTCATCCCAACAGACTGGGGTTCTGCACTTTCTGCCATACAACGCTTCATACAGTGCCATACCAATGCTAGACTGGTAGCTATTGTTGTAGGCAAACTCTATCAATACTAGGTAATTATCCTAGCTCCCCTTGAATTCCATCACACAGGCTCTTAACATATCCTCGAGAGTCTGGATGGTTCTCTCAAACTGGCCATCTGTCTGTGGGTGAAACGCAGTACTGAAGTGTAATCTGGTGCCCATAGCATCTTGTAGCTTCGGCCAAAACGGAGAAGTAAAACGAGGATCTCTGTCTGATACAATGGACACTGGTGCTCCATGTAGCCTCACAATCTCATCTACATATAATTGTGCATATCTTTCCAGAGAATAGGTGTTATTAATAGCAATGAAGTGGGCCGACTTCGTTAATCTATCCACGATAACTCAAATGGCATCGTGTCCTTTCTGCGTCCTGGGAAGTCCCATCATGAAATCCATCATGATCCTTTCCCATTTCCACTCAGGAATGGATAAAGGCTGTAGTAAACCTGTGGGTTTCTGATGCTCAATCTTGATTTGTTGACAGGTTAGGCACTTAGATACAAATTCTGCTATCTCCCTTTTCATACCTCTCCACCAGTAGTGGTCTCTCAAAGTCCGATACATCTTAGTACTCCCTGGATGCATCGCATATGCTGAGGAGTGTGCCTCTTCCATGATTTCTTTCTTCAACTCTATTACATCTGGGACACATAATCTCTGGCCCAACACTAGTGTCCCATCACCTCGTAAGGCGAAGCTACTCTGTTGTCCAGCCTCTATCTAGCTTCTCAATTTCATCAAATACTGGTCCTGAGCTTGCAAGTCTCTAACCCTGTCCACTAACACTAGCCGAACATGGAAAGCTGCTACTAGAGCACCTGACTCTGCTGTCTCTAGACTGACCCCCATAGATCTCAGTTCTACTAGCATCGGCAAGTATTCTACTTTAAGTTGAGCTAGGGAACTAGAGGGCTTCCTACTTAGCACATCTGCTACTACATTTGCCTTGCCTGGGTGGTATTCAATGGTGCAATCATAGTCTTTGATGAGCTCTATCCACCTCCTTTGTCTCATGTTCAAATCTTTCTGCGAGAACAGATACTGCAGGCTTTTATGATCAGTAAAGATCCTGTAAGGTACTTCATAGAAATAGTGTCGCCATATTCTCAAAGCGAACACTACAGCTGCTAACTCTAAATCATGTGTTGGATAGTTTACTTCATGCTTCTTTAATTGCCTTGAAGCATAAGCTATCACTCTATCATGCTGCATCAACACACAACCTAAACCTTGCCTAGAGGCATCGCAATATACTGTAAATCCCTCACTTCCTGAGGGGAGTGTAAGCACTGGTGCAGTAGTTAGCCTTTGCTTTAACTCATCGAAACTGTTCTGACAGGCTTCTGACCAGATGAACTTCTCTTCTTTTCTTGTTAACTTGGTCAGTGGAGTAGCTATCTTTGAGAACCCTTCTACGAACTTTCTGTAGTAACCAGCTAAACCCAAGAAACTTCTGACTTCAGTTACGTTCGTGGGTGGTTTCCAATCTACAGTGGCCTCTATTTTCTGGGGGTCTACTGAAATACCCTCAGCGGATACCACATGTCCTAAGAATGCCACTCGGTCAAGCCAAAACTGGCACTTACTGAACTTTGCATAAAGCTGATGCTCTCTTAGAGTCTGCAATACTATCCTCAGGTGCTCTGTATGCTCCTCTCTACTACTTGAATATACCAGGATATCATCGATGAAGACTATGACGAACTTGTCTCAATAGAGTCTGAAGACACGATTAATCAAATCCATAAAAGCTGCTGGGGCATTGGTTAAGCCAAATGGCATCACCAAGAACTCATAATGCCCATATCTAGTTCTGAAGGCCGTCTTGGGAACATCTTCCCTACGCACCTTTAATTGATGATACCCTGATCGTAGATCGATCTTCGAAAAGACCTTGGCTCATTGTAACTGATCAAATAGATCATCGATCCTTGGCAATGGATACTGATTCCGGATGGTTACTTTGTTGAGCTGTCTATAATCGATACATAAACGGAGGCTTCCATCTTTTTTCTTAACAAACAACACTGGAGCTCCCCACAGTGATGTACTAGTCTTAACGAAGCCTTTGCTCAACAACTCTTCCATTTGCACTTTCAATTCCTTTAACTTAGCTGGCGCCATCTGATACGGAGCTATAGAAATAGGCTCTGTGCTAGGTGCTAACTCAATCTCGAACTCAATCTCTCTATCCGGAGGTAACCCTGGTAGGTCCTCGGGAAAAACATCAGTGAACTCGTTCACCACAGGGACTTCTGCCAACTGTAACTCCTTGTCGCCAGTTGCTATTGCATAAACTAAGTACCCCTGCCATGCCTTACGGAGCATCTTGTTTTCTTGTATCACACTTACTAAGCTTGTAGAGAGTATTTTCCTCTCTCCACAAAAAATCACATCTGGTTCCCCAGGCTTGCTGAACTGAACCACTTTTCTATAGCAATCTACAGTCGCGCGATGCTTGGATAACCAATCCATGCCCAAAATGATGTCAAAGTCATGAATATCGAGTATTATTAGATTAGCCTCGAATTCATAACTTGCTATAATCACCTTACTTCCCATGTAGACTCTATCCGCAATAAGCGAATCACCTGTGGGAAGTGACACTACCATGCTACACTTGGTCGGACTCAACTCTATCCCGACTCTGTCTATGAACTCTCGAGAAATAAAAGAATGGGTGGCTCCTGGGTCCACCAATACATGAGCATCAATATCAAATAAGGAAATGGTACCTATGACCACATCTGGTGTCACATCTGCCGCCTGCTGGGTCACTGTATATACTCTGACAGCCTAATTGCGAGGTCTACCTATCGGTGCTCTGGGCGGTCTACTAGGCTGTCCTCTGAGGGGTATGTCTCTACCTGCTCCGCCACTAGGCTGCCATGCGCTAGTAGCTCCTCCGGTCTGGGGGCCTCCCCTATCGGGTCCACGGCTCCTACTAGTTTGCCCCTGGACAGTTGATCTGGCCTTAGATGGACTCGTCGCCACTGCATTGGGACAGTCTCTCATAAAATGGCCCTTTTGTCCGCACCTAAAACATCCGGTCTTGCCCTGTAGGCACTCACCGTGGTGTAACCGGCCACATCTACCACATACTGGTCGGCTCCTCCAGCTCTGCTGGCTCCTGGGTCCTGTTGATGACTGAACAGAGCTCTGACTAGCCTGGGGTCTCTGACTCTACTGCCGACTCTGTGACCATGCTGGGCGCTGACCACTCTTGGGCACCTTACTAGACTCTCCCTGATGGCTATCGGTCCAGCTCCGCTTCTGACTGAATTGCGACTTTGATTTCAAAACGGTCTGTGCGCTCTGCTAAACTCTGGTGGTTGCCTCCACCAGCTACCCATATCTAGTATGTGATGCAGATGTCATGATGGTCTTAACTGCAGGGTTAAGACCTGCCATAAATCTGTTGATCTTCTCCTCCTCATTTTCTGCAAAGAAAGGAACTAGGCGGATCAACTCTGAAAACTTCTTTTCGTACTCTGGCACTGAGGAGCTCCCCTGCTCCAATCTATAAAACTCTTATACTTTGGCATCTTTATAGCTCTTGGGGAAAAATCTCTCAGTGAATTCTCTCTCGAACTCGGCCCATGTGACTCCCTCTGGGTGTGCTCTCTGATGCGCCTTCCACCAGTCCTTGACGCGATCTTTAAGTAGGAAGGCAGAATAGGAGACCCTCTGCTCCTCTGTACACCCCATCATCTGAAAAATCTCCTCGTTTGCCTCTAGCCAAGACAACGCTCTCTCAGGATCTCCGCTACCATCATACGGTTTCGTGCCTAATTTACGGGCACGTTCAATCGATATCCCAGACTCCCGCGACTGTTGAAGGGCCGCTGCTAGCATTTGAGCCATCTGTTCCATCTGCCCTGGAATAGGTCCCAGGGCAGGCTCTGATCCTGCTGGTTGAGATGGCTCAGGATGGGATGAGCTTGCTGGCACATTGACGGACTCGTCAACATGCTCCTCCTGTGCTGGGGGTGCCTCTACGGCTACCTATCTCGTCCTCGGACGATCTCTACGCTG
>CM034470.1:27240649-27250649 GCA_019925255.1 Litchi chinensis
GTTTTGTCGCTCCTAAAAATAAAAAAAAAAATAGTTTCCGTGCTCGAAATGTTTTGAAACTTCTTCTCTATGTTGCTTACATTATTCTTAACATCTCTGCAAAAGATCACATCAAAATTCAAAACTTGGTTCTGCAGCCACTTTGGTGCCTAACATGGGCATAAGTGTCCTCAGTTGCTGCACGTCGGTGCTGAAAATGCACCGGAATATGGAAATCTTAAAATTTCTCCGAGCAAATCTCATTTTTGCCCACACAATGTATATACCATAATTTAATTTGAGATTTTAGGGATTTTTTAATGCAATCAAAATCCATTTTGGACATGTTTTCTACTTTTCATGATTTTTCCCGTTTTATCCTTTCAAAAAATAAAAAAAAATACTTGCTGTGCTAAAAAATTTTTCTAAATTTTTGTCAATGTAGATTACATTATTCTTAGCATCTCTGCAAAAAATCTCATCAAAATTCGAAGAATTGAATTTTTTAGGGGGGGTGTGACAACTCAAGCACTTCAATATCTTCTCGTGTCATAGCTGTAATGTCTTTAAAACCTCTTTAGGGAGGAGGAGGTGCCTGGCTGCCCACCAACAGCCAAGGCCTTGGCCAGGCCTCCCCCCCGTTCCCCCCACACCACTAGCTTGGTGTGGGGGGCACGTTGGCAACGGGTGTCGCCATCGGTCCGACCACCCTCGGTCGGTCCGGCGGCCACCCGGTGCAGAAAAAATCAAAAAGTGGGGAAAAATTCGGACGGCGCGGTGCATTCGATGTAGTCTATTTTCGATGCCCAAATACATATAATTATCAAAAGACGGGCCTTGGGGCTCCCTTTGGCTTGACTCCTCCCTCGCCCCCTCGAAAAATCCCATGCAAATTCCCGGAGTGGAATTTTCGGGAATATTTCATAACACTCGGGAATATGCCCGTTTTCAAAACAAGGCAAAATTGCAAAAAGAGGCTACTTGGTGCCTCGGATCCGTGCGGTCGTGGGCAGCCATCGGCAGTGTGCGTGCTGCGCCTAGCGGCCAAAGCCTGGCCGCGTGCGCGCTGCTGCCTGGCAGTCTGGGCAGCGCGCGCGCTGTTGCCTGGCAACCTGGGCAGCGCGTGCATAAAATGGCTCGAAAACTGCAAAATTTGAAATTTCTCCGAGCAAACCTCAATTTTGCCCGCACAATGTATACATCATAATTTAGTTTGAGATTTTAGGGATTTTTCCATGCAATCAAAATCCAATTTCGACATGTTTTCCATTTTTCATGAATTTTTCCGTTTCGTCGCTCCTAAAAATAAAAAAAATACTTTCCGTGCTCGAAACGTTTTGAAACTTGTTCTCCATGTTGCTTACATTATTCTTAACATCCCTGCAAAATATCAGATCAAAATTGAAAACTTGGTTCTGCAGCCGCTTGGGTGCCCAACATGGGCACAAGTGTGCCCAGTTGCTGCACGTCGGTGTTGAAAATGCGCCGGAATATGGAAATCTTAAAATTTCTCCTAGCAAACCTCATTTTTGCCCGCACAATGTATACATCATAATTCAATTTGAGATTTTAGGGATTTTTCCATGCAATCAAAATCCATTTTTGACATTTTTTCTATTTTTTATGATTTTTCCCGTTTTATCGCTTCAAAAAAAAAAAAAAAAAAAAACTTCCCGTGCTCAAAAAATTTTCAAATTTTTTGTCAATGTAGATTACATTATTCTTAGTATCTTTGTAAAAAATTTCATCAAAATTCGAAGAATTGAATTTTTTAGGGAGGGGGGGTTGTGACAACTCAAGCATTTCAATGTTTCCTCGTGGCACTCCTGCAATGTCTTTAAAACCTCTTTAGGGGGGAGGTGCTTGGCTGCCCACCAGCAGCCAAGGCCTTGGCCAGGCCTCCCCCCCGTTCCCCCCACACCACTAGCTTGGTGTGGGGGGCACGTTGGCAACGGGCGTGCCCATCGGTCCGACCACCCTCGGTCGGTCCGGTGGCCCGTTCAGCGGCAGCCCGTCCGGCGGCCACCCGGTGCGAAAAAAATCGAAAAGTGGGAAAAAATTCGAACGGCGCGGTGCGTTCGATGTAGCCTATCCTTGACAGGACCCTTCCCAGACCTTATCTAAGCTCTCGTCTGAAGAATCCTGTCGGGCACTTCAACGGATTTCTCGAAACCGACTCGTCGGATCGAAGACATCCGGGAAGCGAACCCTATCTTTCTGTATCCGGTTTACTCGTTAAAACTTAGTGATTTGATTTTATCTGTTACTGGTTGGGAGGGATAAACCTTTTGTTTGATTCTATTTCAAATTTATTTTATAAAAATTTCGGCAGCATAACGACTGCATTTTTGATAAACCAAAAATTTCACCTGTCATGAAAATACACTTCGACTATTTCTGAAAACCTCCCAACTTCTATATCCACAACCATGCAATATCCATCACATTTCTATAAGCATAAACAACAACTTTAATGCCAAGTATACATACATGAATCATATATATATGTAGTATGCACGAATATATTTATATTTTACAATTTCAACATCATTCACGATCAAAATATACATATACAAAATGTTTCTAAGCGTTTTACGCGATCGCCCACCTATGAATATATATACAATCAAAAGACCGCGATCTCGTCCGACGGCGGCACGCAACAAAACTCAATAAGCTATAAAATAAACAAGGGGTTAGTGCAACAAGGATATACAATATCACATACACTAACATAATAATTCGTTATTAACTCAAGTTTTACAATTTCTTTAAATTCTTCCATGTGTATCCTTGACTCGTTCTAACCATCACGGGCGATTTTAGCTAACGCCAACGTGAAGCTTACTAATGCATCTCAACCACTACGTTACGGAATTTACTGCATCGTACGTAGGGCGCTAAATTATTCATTGAACAACTACAATGCGGAATTCTCTGCATCGCAAATGTAGTGTTGAATCTCTAGACGACTACGAGCGGAATTTACTGCATCGCGTCGTAGCGCTAACTGTCAACTAACCAACTACGTGCGGAATTACCTGCATCGCAACGTAGCGCTATACTTTTCTATAAACTGGGTGATTATGGAAGAAATTCTCTGCGTCGTCACGTAACGCTAAATTTCATAAACTTATAAGGTATACACATGGGTTTTCATAATCAATTTCTTTAAGTGCAAAAGCACAAATGACTTTAGTTTAAAAATCTTGAAAGCTTTCTTAGTTCATTTTCTCTACATACAACTCATAATCATTTTCTAGAAACATATGGATTACATAGGAATCCATACGCTTAACTTTTAACTATATCATTATATATTATTTCCGATTTCCTTTATTACATAGCTACTATAGTCATTTAACATCATCAAGAATTTGCATGACAATTTAAAAAGCTATTAAGTGGCGAACCACTTACCTCAAGGCCACGTCAAGCGTCTCGACGAGGCTCCTGGACGCCGCTCACGTGCTCGTCACCTACACAACAAGTTCTCTTTATTACTATTAAAAAAAACCTCCATTTCTCAACTATATGTTAGAATTCCCAACTATGCCCAATTTTCTCTATATAGCTCTTAACTCGATTCTAATTCAACCGAGACTCTCAATTCCCGATTTTTGTGGAAAATTTTTAGTTTTGGACCCCTAAGGATGTCCCCACACAGTCCGTTTACTTGTCGGAGGCTTAAAACGAAAAATCACAATTTTAATTAAAATGGACAGCCCTTGACATAACAGATGGTAACCTGCTGCTCGGGGCTCCATTTTCCTTCGTTCTTTTTCCTACGGCTCACTTACATCACATTCTAGTCACACGACAAATTTCATTGAGAAATATTATTGTTTGCTATGTCAAATATAAGGAAAACATCCGTTTTGGACACTTTCGGGCGCAATTAAGTGCCCGTTTTGCAATCTCTTGGTTTCGGGTTAGCGACGCTAGATTTTATTCCATAACTAAGCTTCATTTAACTTATAATGACTAACTAAACTCATTTCGTGTCATAAAAATTACATTAGGCTAACCGTTTCACTTCTCAAAGCTCTAACGGCACTATATTGTGCATAACTTGCACAATTTTTATCGGATTCGATTCGTTCTAAAACCTATGGTTTTTTATGGTTCCTAGGCATCATTTGAGATGTAGAACACCCCCAAATAAGCCAAATATGGTCAGGTCTCCTCTAGCTCAAATTTGAGCTCGGAAATCACATTTTTTTTTGTCTATAACAATGCCTTTGCAACTCTAAACACCTCTCTAACTTTTCTAACCTCTTTAAGGCTTAAAATTGGTTTCAAAACCATCAAATTTTAAGGTCTAACTACTGCCCTACAAGTCTCTAATACATACATAGGTCTAATTTGGTCATTAGAGTGCTCAAAATTCACTCAAGACTTTTCTCAATCACTTGGTGTGCAATAACCACCATTTTCGGTTCTATTTTTGAGGGTGAGTATAACAGCCCTTATACATCATTTCAAGGCATCAATTACACACAACAATCATCTCTCATGAGTCCATAACACTCACATGAAGTTCTAGCAAGATTTAAAAGCAATATCCCAACATGAATCAACAACAACTTCACAAACAAGCTGTCAACACATTCTGGTTCTGTTTCAGCAGAAAATTAAAACAATCAAGCTGAAATCTTACTTGATTCTTTGCTTAGGGAGTTGAGAGGAGTCTAAGAAGGATGTTTGAGGGCTTGGAAGGCAACTTGGGTGGTGATTCTTCTCCCTTCTTTCCTGGCCGACCAGCTTCCTCGCGATTTCTGCCTGGGTCGCGTCTGGGTCTGTTTCGCTTGCTGTTTGCGTTCGTTTCTGCTCTGTTTCTGCTCGACCAACAGCTGGTGTCTCTTCTCCTTCGTGTCTCCTCCCTTTCCCCTTCCTTTGCTGCCTAGTTTGCTGCAGCTCACGACCAGGAGTTTCTTCTCTCGCGATCTACTCTTGGGCGAGCTGTCCTGCGCGTCTGGTTCTGCTTCTGCTTCCACGTCTGGACTGTTTTGGTTCAGCTGCTGCCTTCTTGCTCGACCAGCAGCCCTTTACTTCTCTTCTCTTGGTTCTTCTCTCATGGTTCAGGGTTGAAACACTTGCTGGTCTCTCTCTCTCTCACGGTTCTTCTCGACTCTTCTCGGTTGGTGACTGTTGATGACTGAATGAGCTGAAATTTCTGCTGAAAAATCAGCTAAGTGTTGGCTTATATACTCATCAACTATTGTTATTTACATCTTGCCCCAACTCTCTTTAATTTCATTCTCATCTCCTTTTCTTGAAGCTCTCTCACGGCAACACCCCTCTTGGTCTCCCGTGTTTAATTCGTTTCTCGTTTGATTTTAAATCTCGTCTCGCTAGAATTTATTTTTAAAAAAACTAAGCTTATTTTATTAATCTTGATTCTCTCTTTTTAATTGAATTTTAATTCGATGATTCTTTACTAAAATCTTTGATCTCCTAACTTGGATTTCCATTGGGACGTTACTAAACTTTTTAATACGACGAATTTCGTCGTATTTGAAATGAATAAATTTTGGAGGCTATGAAATTAAATCAATTAAACATTGAGAGTTATATATTATCTCTCGAACTTAATTTCTAACGTTGGGACTTTAGCAGTCGGAGCTAGGAGTTTACAATCCTCGGTGTCCTAACGATGCCATCGGGAGGAAAAAACATCACGATTTGATTTTCCAACGGTCTATTTGCCAAAAACGTTAGCTATGGCCTCGGTCGTGTGAGTGTAATGCCAATAGGTGGGCGGGCTGCGGTGGTCTAGGCGTGGTGTGAAGCCTTCTTGGTGGGCATCGTTGCTCCGTTTCGATGACCCTTCGATGCCCATTGTGGGGGAAAAGCATCACGGTTGGATTTTCCAATGTTCTGCTCATCGAAAACGTTAGCTATGGCCTCGGTCGTGTGAGTCTAACGGTAGTTGGCCTCGGTGTTTGAGTCCAACGACAGTAGGTGGGTGGGCTGCGGTGGTCTAGGCGTGGTGTGAAGCCTTCTTGGTGGGCATCGTTGCTCCGTTTCGATGACCCTTCGATGCCCATTGTGGGGGAAAAGCATCACGGTTGGATTTTCCAACGTTCGACTTGCCGAAAACGTTAGCTGTGGCCTCGGTCGTGTGAGTCTAACGCCAATAGGTGGGCGGGCTGCGGTGGTCTAGGCGTGGTGTGAAGCCTTCTTGGTGTGCATTGCTGCTCCTGCTCGGTGACCCTTCGATGCCCATTGTGGGGGCGATAAGCATTGCGCTTGGATTTGTCAAGGTTCGGCTTGCCGAAAATCGTTAGCTACGGCCTCGGTCGTGTGCTACTAATGCTTAATAGGTGGGCTAGGCTGCGGTGGTCTGGGTGTGGTGGTGAAGCCTTCTCGGTGGGCATCGCTGCTCTTTCTCGGTCACCCTTCGATGCCCATTGTGGGGGCAACAAGCATTGCGCTTGGATTTGCCAAGGTTCGGCTTGCCGAAAACGTTAGCTATGGCCTCGGTCGTGTGCTGCTAACGCCAATAGGTGGGCTGGGCTGCGGTGGTCTGGGCGTGGTGGTGAAGCCTTCTTGGTGTGCATCGCTCGGTGACCCTTTGATGCCCATTGTGGGGCGATAAGCATTGCGCTTGGATTTGCCAATGCTTTACTCATCGAAAACGTTAGCTATGGCCTCGGTCGTGTGAGTCTAACGGCAGTTGGCCTCGGTGTTTGAGTCCAACGACAGTAGGTGGGTTGGCTGCGGTTGTCTAGGCGCGGTGTGAAGCCTTCTTGGTGGGTATTGTTGCTCCGTTTCGATGACCCTTCGATGCCCATTGTGGGGGAAAAGCATCACGGTTGGATTTTCCAATGTTCGACTTGCCGAAAATGTTAGTTGTGGCCTCGTGTAAACCCCTAGCTTCGACTTATAAAGTCCCAACGTTAGAAGCTAAATTAGGGAGATAATATAACTCTCTACATTTAATAAATTGGTAGTCATGGCCTCAGAAAGTATTAAATTAAGAATACGACGAAAATCGTCAACTATAAAAGTTTAGTAGCGTGTTAATAAAATCCAAGTTAAGATTTTAAAATAGTGGTCAATGATAATTCAAATTAAAAAAATTCGATTAAAAAGAGAAAGTTAAGATCAATAAGTCAAGCTTGACATTTAAGATAAATACTAATGAGACGAAAATTTAAATCGAATAGAAACGGAAGAGATACGGAAGAATATTGAGGGGTGTGGCCATGAAAGAGTAATAAGACAATGAGTTAAAATGAAAATTTAAAAAGAAATGGGGCAAGATGAAATTAATACAAGTTGATGACTATATAAACAAGACTTAAGCTAAAATTTTTCAGCAAAACACATCCCCTTTCAGTCACAGCCGAGAAGCTTTGCGAGAGAGAAAGAGAGAAGTGATCAACGTGAGCCAAGGAAGGAACCAGAAAAGAAGAAGAGAAGCAACCAGTAGCAAGGAGATTAAGTGGCTGCTGGTCGAGCAAGAGACAGCAGCTGAACCAAAACAGTTCAGACGTGGAAGCAGAAGCAGAACCAGATGAGCAGAACAACTTGCGCAAGGGCTGTTCACGAATGGGGGATTTCTGGCCGTGAACTGCAGCATCTGGGCAGCAAAGGAAGAGGATAAGGAGGAGACACGAAGAAGAGGAAGCACCAGCAGCTGCTGGTCGTGAGAAACAGAGCAGAAACGCGAGCAGAACTGAAGCAGATTCGTGCGAGCCAAGGACGCGACGAGGCTGGTTGGCCAAGAAAGAAAGGAGAGGAATGACCACCCAAGTTGCCTTCCAAGCCCTCAAACCTCCTTCCAAGACTCTCCTCAACTCCCTAAGCTAAGAACCAAGTAAAATTTCAACTTGGTTTTCTTTAAATTTCTGCTAAAACAGAAATGAAGATAGTGACAGCCTCTTGTTGTAGTTGTTGTTGATTTGGTTGGTTAGATTGCTTTTAAACCTTAATAGAACCTTATATGATTGTTATAAAATCATAAGTGATGAGTTTTGAGTGTAATTGCTGTCATAAAATGATGTAAATGGGCTGTCATACCCTCCCTCAAAGTAGAAACCGAAAATGGTGTTTTATGCACACCATGTAGTTGATAAAAGTTTTGAGTGAAATTTGAGCATTTAAATGACCAAGTTAGATTTATGTATGTATTAGAGACTTGAAGGGCAGTAGTTAGACCTTGAAATTAGATGGTTTTGAAACCAATTTTGAGCCTTAAAGAGGTTAGAAAAGTTAAAAGAGTTGTTAGAGTTGCAAAAGGGAATGTTGTAGTAAAAAATGTGATTTCCGAGCTCAAATTTGAGCTAGAGGAGACCTGAACATATCTGACTTATTTGGGAGTGTTCTACACCTCAAATGATGCCTAGGAACCATAGAAAACCATAGGTTTTGGAACGGATCGAATCCGATAAAAATTGTGCAAGTTATGCACAAAATAGTGACGTTAGAGCTCTGAGAAGTGAAACGGCTATCCTAACGCAATCCTTATTGCATGAAATGAGTTTGGTTTGTCATTATTAGTTAAATGAAGCTTAGTTATGGAAGAAAAACTAGCGTCGCTAATCCGAAACGAAAAGTTTATAAAACGTGCATTAAAAAGTGCCCGGAAGTGTCCAAAACGGGCGTTTTCCTTAGATTTGATCTAGCAAACGATAATATTTTTCAACGAAATTTGACGTATGACTAGAATGTGAGATAAGTGAACCGTAGAAAAAAGAAGGAAGGAAAACAGAGCCCCGATCAGCATGTTATCACCTGTTCTGTTATGGGCTATAAGTTGAGAATTAAAAATGTGATTTTTCGTTTTAGGCCTCTAACAAGTAAACGGACCGCGTGGGGGTATCCCTAGGGGTCCAAAACTAAAAATTTTGCACAAAAAATTAGGATTTGAGAGTCTCGGTTGAATTAAATACGAGTTAGGAAGTATATAGAGAAAAATAAGTATAGTTTAGACTTTCCTAATTATTAGTTGAGAATTGAGGTTTGATATTAACAATGATGAGAAAATGTTGTGTAGGTGACGAGCGCGTGAGCAGCGTCCAGGAGCCTCGTCGAGACGCTTGACGCGGAGCGACGCGGCCTTGAGGTAAGTGGTTTGCCACTTAAGATCTTTTCAAATTGTTATACCAATTCTTGATTGTAGTAAATGAATGTGTAACTAAGAAATAAATGACATTGAAAATGATGATTAATACTAAGAGTGAAGTCTAAGCATATAGATTTTTATGAAATCTATATGGTACTAGAAACGAATACTAAATTGCCATAGAAAGAGTAAAATGAGAAACTTTTTAGAAGCGTTAAAAACTAGAAAGTTTTGTGCTTGTGCACTTGAAGAGTTGAAAATGAAACCCATGTGTATGCCTGAAAAGTTTATGAGATTTAGCGTTACACGACGACGCAGAGAATTTCGTCCGTAATCGCTCAGATTATAGAAAGGTATAGCGCTACGTTGCGATGCAGATTATTCCGCACGTAGTCAATTAGTAGATAGTTAGCGTTACGAAGCGACGCAGTGAATTCCGCTCGTAGTCGCCTAGAGTTTTAGCACTACACTTGCGATGCAGAAAATCCTGCATTGTAGTTGTTCAGTAATGAGACTTAGCGCCCTACGTACGATGCAGTAAATTCTGTAACGTAGTGGTCGAGACACTTTAGTAGCTTCACGATTGGTGTTAGTTATAATCGTCCGTGATGGTTAGAATGAGTCAAGGATACACATGGGAGATTTTTAAAGAAATTGTAAAACTTGAGTAAATAATGAATTCCTATGTTAATGTATATGATATCATATATCCTTGTTGCGCTAACTTGTTGTTCATTCTGTAGCTCATTTATTTTCATTGCGTGCCACCGCCGGACGAGACGACGACCTTTTGCTTTATATATATATATAGGTGGGCAATCGCGCAAGATGCTTGGATACATTTTTGTATATGTATTCAATCTATTAAATTTTGAATTACAACGATATGGAGATTGTAAAATTGTAAATTATTCATGCATTTATTATCTATGGTGCATATATACATAT
>CM034470.1:27255994-27290994 GCA_019925255.1 Litchi chinensis
TTATGCAAGGAGGAAGGCCAATTGCATACTTTAGCGAGATACTAAGCGGGGCAACCCTAAACTACCCTACTTATGACAAGGAATTGTATACATTGGTTCGGGCTTTGGAGACATGGCAGCACTACCTATGGCCTAAGGAATTTGTGATTCACACTGATCATGAGTCCTTAAAGCATTTGAAAGGCCAACACAAGTTGAACAAGAGACATGCATGTTAGGTGGAATTCATTGAGACGTTTCCATATGTGATTCGGTACAAACAAGGTAAGGAAAACATCGTGGCGAATGCACTCTCCCGCAGGTATGTATTACTTTCCACTCTTGATGCTAAGATGCTTGGTTTTGAACACATCAAAGAACTATATCCGTGAGACCATGATTTTAGTGATGTGTATCAATCTTGTGAGAAATCTGCATTTGGGAAGTTCTTTAGGCATGATGATAATTTGTTTCAGGAAAATAAGTTGTGTGTGCCTAGTTGCTCATTACGAGATTTGTTAGTGAGGGAATCATATGGTGGAGGTTTAATGGGACACTTTGGAGTCGCTAAGACCTTAGTCGTTTTGCAAGAACACTTCTATTGGCCACACATGAAAAGGGATGTTGAGAGGATTTGTAGTAGATGTGTTACATGTAGGCGGGCAAAATCTCGAGTGCAACCCCATGGTTTATACACACCATTGCCCATTCCTAGTGAACCTTGGATTGATATATCGATGGACTTCGTATTAGGTTTGCCTAGGTCTAGATGTGGTGGAGATTCAATTTTTGTGGTTGTGGATAGATTTTCTAAGATGGCACATTTTATTCCATGTTACAAAACTGATGATGCTTCACATGTTGCTGAATTGTTCTTTAGAGAAATTATGAGATTGCATGGTTTGCCTAGGACAATTGTTTCAGACAGAGATGCCAAGTTCTTGATGACAGGACCCTTCCCAGACCTTATCTATGCTCTTGTCTGGAGGATCCTGCCGGGCACTTCAACGGACTTATCGAGACCGACTTGTCGGGTCGAAGAAATCCGAGAAGCGAACCCTAACTTTCTTCAACCGGTTTACTCGTTTAAACTCAAAAATTTAGTTTTCCTTTTAAACTATTTGGGAGTGATAAAATTTTTCGCGATTCTCTTTCAAATATTTTTATAAAATTTTTGGCAGCATAACGGCTGCATTTTTGATAAACCAAAATTTTACCTGTCAAGAAAATAACACTTCAACTAAAATCTCAATTCCTCCCAACTTCTTTATTCCCAAACATGCAATAATCATCATCATATTTCCACAAACATGCCACATCAACACTCAATTCTCAATTTATAAGTACAAACTTACAAACTCAAGTAGAATATATCTAGATGCATCATATATATAAAATGCATGAATATTTACAAATATACAATTTCAAAATATGACTATGTGTTTCTCAATTACATATCCATTTCATACATAAGTTATACATCATCACATGTCATGAATCTCCCACCTATATATACCCAACAAAATGGTGACGTCCTATCGTCTGCGGTGGCACACCACGAAATATAAATAGCTACAAAATAAACAAACAAGTTAGTCTAACGAAAATATAACATCACATATACTAACATGACGATTTATCATTTGTTTTATGATTTCTTTCCAAAACCCCCATGTATATCCTTTAAATGTTCTAACCATCACGGGCGATTAAAACTAACGCCAACGTGAAGCTTACTAAGTCATCTCAACCACTACGTTACGGAATTTACTGCATCGCACGTAGGGCGCTAACGCTTATCACTGAGCAACTACAATGCGGGATTTTCTGCATCGCAATTGTAGTGCTAAAACTCTGGGCAACTACGAGCGGAATTTACTGCATCGCCAAGTAGTGCCAAACTGTATAAATAGCCAACTACGTGCGGAATTGTCTGCATCGCAACGTAGCGCTTATACTTTCTATGAAACTGAGCAACTACGGACGGAATTTTCTGCATCGTCGCGTAGTGCTAACTTTTCTCTAACCTGAGCGACTACGGACGGAATTTACTGCATCGTCCCATAGCGCTAAATCTCATTATATCTTAAGGAATATACATGGGTTTTAAAACTACATTTACTTAGTGCCAAAAGCACAAAACTAACTCATTTTGAAACTTCTGAAAACTCTCATTTCAACTATTTTCTTTTTAGATTACTTAACTACCATTTTCATTATCAACATCAACCAATTACATGAAATTGAAAGAGATCTTAAGTGGCGAACCACTTACCTCGAGGCCGCGTCAAGCGTCTCGACGAGGCTCCTAGACGCCGCTCACGTGCTCGTCACCTACACAACATGATCTCATCATTACTAGTGATAAATTTGAAAAGTTGAGAATCTCAACTTCAAGGTTAATAATCTCAACTAAGATTCATTTTTTTTCTATATAATCTCCTAACTTGTTTCTAACTCAACCGAAACTCTCTAACTTTGATTTCTTTGTAAAAGTTTTACTTCTAGACCCCTAGGATCATCCCCATATGTTTCGTTTGGTCTCCAAAAGCTTAAAACAAAAAGTCAACTTTTTAATTAAACGGTTGACCAAAAAAAACAGAATTGAAACCAGCCATGGTTTCACCTCCGTTCCTTTTTCTAGCGTCTCCTTATCACATAACTAAGTCGCCCGGAAAATTTCGTCAAGAAACTCCATCGTTTGCTATGTCAAATCTAAGGAAAACGTCCGTTTTGGACACTTTCGGGGCAATTAAGTGCCCGTTTTGCAACCTCTTGGTTTTGGGTTAGCGACGCTAGATTTTATTCCATAACTAAGCTTCATTTAACTTATAATGATGAATCAAACTCAAACCATGCAATAAAAATTGCATTAGGATAGCCGTTTCACTTCTCAGAGCTCTAACGGCGCTATTTTGTGCATAACTTACACAATTTTTATCGGATTCGATCCGTTCCAAAACCTATGGTTTTCTATGGTTCCTAAGCATCATTTGAGGTGTAGAACACCCCCAAATAAGCCAAATATGGTCAGGTCTCCCCTAGCTAAAAATTCAGCTCGGGATTGACAAAATTGTTAAAACCAATTCTATTGAGCTTCTATCATTCCTATATGCTCTCCTATGCTTTTCTAATCATTTTTATGCTCAAACTTGGGTTCATAACCTCTAATTTCAGAGCTTATTTACTGTCTAATATAGTCACAACACACACATAAACATTACTTGTTCATTTGAACACTAACAATTCACTCAAAACTTTAATCAACTACTTGGTGTGTGTGTGAGAGTTGATTTTGTTTTCACTTAAATCAAATATGTGGCAGCCATAAATAAAACCCTAGACTACCTCTTACACCCAACAACATGTTATTTAAAGTTCATCATCATCTAGTTGGGGTTCCACACTTAATTGAAGTGTAGAACACCAACACAACAAAAAAATTTCTGCCCAGAAAATTTCCAGCAGCTCTACTGCATTTTTAAACACAATAAAGAGGAGATCATATGATATCTTACTTGGTACTTGACTTAGAGGATTGAGAGGACTTAGAAGAGGGTTTAGAGAGAGAGGTTAGGGGTTCAGAAGGGCTGGATGGGCTCTCCTCCTTCCACTTTTCCCTGCTGCAGTTCCTGCCTTGCAGTGTGCTTGTCTGCTGCTCTGTTCTGGTGCTTCACTGTTGCAGCTGAATGGAGGCACGAAAATGGGTTTTGTTTGCTGAAAAATTTCACCCAAGTGTTGCTTATATACTACTCTTACTTCTCTAATTTGCATCCTTGCCCCATCTCTTTTTAATTTCGCACAATTCCTCTCCATTTCTCTTTTCTTTTCACTGCTGCCAGCTTTGTTCTCTTTTATGGTAGTTGCTGTTTTCTTCTTTGTTTCACACTTATTTTCATCTTTTCTTGTTGAAATCTTGCTAAATGTTCAATATATATCATTAACCTTCATAAAAATGGCACTTAAGTCTCATTTTTAATTCGTTTGACCATCGTTTTCCCTCATCATCCATTCTATACGGGATTTGGTTTTGTTTTTGATTTTTATGATAGCTTTGCATTCTTCACTTGTCCACTTGGCCTCTAAGTGTCTTGTTTGTATATCTTATTAATGTTCTATGGACTATCAAGCTTGTCCTTTGATTTATTTTGATTATCATCAATCTCTTATTTAAATCGCTTAATAGTTGTTCATTACTTACGAACAACTAATGTAAAAATTTTCTTAATCGTGCACTCAACATTTTATTTTCTTTAACTTGTCTCTTATCTATGGATGAATTACTTTACTCTTCATTGATCTTTTTCTTGCTAATTCGGTTGTTGTGAAACTCTAGAATGATGTTCACGAAATCGATGAATTGATTTAGCTTAACACTAACTTGATTCTATTGTAATGTTACTTAACTTTTATAATTGACGAATTTCGTCGTCAATCTTAAGTTGATAAATCTCTAATGCCATGACATTCAATTAATCTAATGTAGAGATTTATTTTACCTCTCTAATCCATCTTTTAACACTAAGAGGTTATAGATCGAGACTAGGGGTTTACAATTTCTCCCCCACTTATAAAAATTTCGTCCTCGAAATTTAAATTGCATACCTTATTCAAACAACTGAGGGTATTGGGCACGCATCTGTGCTTCGGGCTCCCATGTAGCCTCTTCTACCCCATGATTTCGCCATAGCACCTTCACTAGCGGAATCACTTTATTACGCAATACTTGATCTCTACGATCTATGATTTCTACTGGATGTTCCTCGTAGGTCAAGTTTTCCTTCAACTGAACTGGTTGCTCTTGCAAAATGTGAGAAGGATCAGCTATGTACTTACGTAACATAGAAACATGGAATACGTCATGGATGTTGGCTAACTCTGATGGTAGCCTCAATCGATACGCTACTTCACCCACCTTGTCTATTATCTCATAGGGGCCTATGTATCGTGGACTCAACTTTCCACGCTTCCCGAATCTCAAAATACCCTTCCAGGGTGAGACTCGTAGGAATACTTGATCACCCACTTCAAACTTCAGATCTCGTCTTCGATTGTCCGCATAGCTTTTCTGCCTGTCGCTTGCTATCTTCAACCGCTCTCTTATCATATTTACTTTCTCTGTTGTATCTTGGACAATCTCTGGGCCAATTAATCTTCTCTCCCCCACTTCGTCCCAACAGACTGGGGTTCTACACTTTCTGCCATACAACGCCTCATATGGTGCCATACCAATACTAGACTGATAGCTATTGTTGTAGGCAAACTCTATCAAGGCTAGGTAATTATCCCAGCTTCCCTTAAACTCCATCACACAAGCTCTCAACATATCTTCGAGAGTTTGAATGGTTCTCTCTGATTGGCCATCTGTCTGTGGGTGAAAAGCAGTACTGAAGTGTAATCTGGTGCCCATAGCATCTTGTAGCTTCGGCCAGAATCGAGAAGTGAAGCGAGGATCTCTATCTGATACAATGGACACTGGTGCGCCATGTAGCCTCACAATCTCATCTACATACAACTGTGCATATCTTTCCAGTGAATAGGTATTATTAGTAGCAATGAAGTGGGCCGACTTCGTCAATCTGTCCACAATAACCCAAATAGCATCATGTCCCCGTTGTGTCCTGGGAAGTCCTGTCACGAAATCCATCGTGATCCTTTCCCATTTCCACTCAGGAATGGATAAAGGCTGTAGTAAACCTGCGGGTTTCTGATGCTCAATCTTGATTTGTTGACAAGTTAGGCACTTAGATACGAACTCTGCTATCTCTCTCTTCATACCTTTCCACCAGTAGTGGTCTTTCAGAGTCCGATACATCTTAGTACTCCCTGGATGCATCGCATATGCTGAGGAGTGTGCCTCTTCCATGATCTCTTTCTTCAACTCTATTACATCTGGGACACATAATCTCTGGCCCAACACTAGTGTCCCATCAACTCGTAAGGTGAAGCTACTCTGTTGCCCAGCCTCTATCTTGCTTCTCAATTTCATCAAATACGGGTCCTGAGCTTGCAAGTCTCTGACCTTGTCCACTAACACTGGCCGAACATGAAAAGCTGCTACTATAGCACCTGACTCTGTTGTCTCTAAACTGACCCCCATAGATCTCAGTTCTACTAGCATCGGCAAGTATTCTGCTTTAAGTTGAGCTACGGAACTAGAGGGTTTCCTGCTTAGTGCATCTGCTACTACATTTGCCTTGCCCGGGTGGTATTCAATGGTGCAGTCATAGTCTTTAATAAGCTCTATCCACCTTCTCTGTCTCATGTTCAAGTCTTTCTGTGTGAACAAGTATTGTAGGCTTTTATGATCTGTGAAGATCCTGCAAGGTACTCCATAGAGATAGTGTCGCCATATTCTCAAAGCGAACACTACAGCTGCTAACTCTAAGTCGTGTGTTGGATAGTTCACTTCATGCTTCTTTAATTGCCTTGAAGCATAAGCTATCACTCTATCATGCTGCATCAACACACAACCTAAACCTTGCCTGGAGGCATCGCAATATACTGTAAATCCTTCACTTCCTGAGGGGAGTGTAAGTACTGGTGCAGTAGTCAGTTTTTGCTTTAACTCATCGAAACTGTTCTGACAGGCTTCTGACCAGATGAACTTCTCTTCTTTTCTTGTTAACTTAGTCAGTGGAGTAGCTATCTTTGAGAACCCTTCTACAAACTTTCTGTAGTAACCAGCTAAACCCAAGAAACTTCTGACTTCCGTTACGTTCGTGGGTGGTCTCCAATCTACAATGGCCTCTATTTTCTGAGGATCTACTGAAATACCCTCGGCTGATACCACATGCCCCAAAAATGCCACGCGGTCTAGCCAAAATTGGCACTTACTGAACTTTGCATAAAGCTGATGCTCTCTCAGAGTTTGTAATACTATCCTCAGGTGCTCTGCATGCTCCTCTTTACTACCTGAATATACCAGGATATCATCGATGAAGACTATGACGAACTTGTCTAAATAAGGTCTGAAGACACGATTCATCAAATCCATAAAGGCTGCTGGAGCGTTGGTTAGGCCGAATGGCATCACCAAGAATTCATAATGCCCATATCTAGTTCTGAAGGCTGTCTTAGGAACATCTTCCCTACGTACCTTCAGCTGATGATACCCCGATCGTAAATCTATCTTCGAGAAGACCTTAGCTCCCTGCAGCTGATCAAATAGATCATCAATTCTTGGCAACGGATACTGATTCCGGATGGTTACTTTGTTGAGCTGTCTATAATCGATGCATAAACGAAGGCTCCCATCTTTCTTCTTAACAAACAACACCGGAGCTCCCCATGGTGATGTACTCGTCTTAACGAAGCCTTTACTCAACAATTCTTCCATTTGCACCTTCAATTCTTTTAATTCTGCTGGTGCCATCCGGTACGGTGCTATAGAGATGGGCTCTGTGTCAGGTGCTAGCTCAATCTCGAATTCAATCTCTCTATCCGGTGGTAACCCCGGTAGGTCCTCGGGAAATACATCAAAGAACTCGTTCACCACAGGAACTTCTGCCAACTGCAACTCACTGTTGCCAGATTCTATTGCATACACCAAGTACCCCTGACATGCTTTACGAAGCATCTTGCTTGCTTGTATCATGCTGATTAAACTTGTAGAGAGTATCTTCCTCTCTCCATAAAAGATCACCTTTGGTTCCTCAGGCTGATTGAACTGGACCTCTTTCCTGTAGCAATCTACGGTAGCGCGATGTTTAGCTAGCCAATCCATGCCCAAAATGATGTCAAAGTCATGAATATCGAGTACTATTAGATCAGCCTCAAACTCATGACTTGCTATAGTCACTTTACTTCCCCTGTAGACTCTATCCGCAATAAGCGAATCACCCGTGGGAAGTGACACTACCATACTACACTCGGTCGGTCTCATCTCTATCCCGACTCTATCTATGAACTCTCGAGAAATAAAAGAATGGGTGGCTCCTGAGTCCACCAATACATGAGCATCAGTATCAAATAAAGAAATGGTACCTGTGACCACATCTGGGGTAGCATCTGCCGCCTGCTGTGTCACCGTATATACTCTGGCAGCCTGACTGCGAGGTCTACCCGTCGGTGCTCTGGGTGGTCTACTAGGCTGTCCTCTAGGGGGTATGCCTCTACCTGCTCCGCCACTAGGCTGCCATGCACTAGTAGCTCCTCTAGTCTGGGGGCCTCCCCTATCGGGTCCACGACTCCCACTAGTCTGCCCCTGAGCTGTAGATATGGCCTCAGACGGACTCGATGCCACTGCACTAGGACAGTCTCTCATGAAATGGCCCTCCTGGCCGCATCTGAAACATCCAGTCCTGCCCTGAAGGCACTCACCGGAATGCGACCGGCCACATCTGCTGCACACTGGTCGGCTCCTCCAGCTCTGCTGGCTCCTAGACCCTGCTGACGACCGTACTGAACTCTGGCTGGGCTGGGGTCTCTGGCTCTGTTGCCGACTCTGTGACCATGCTGGGCGCTGACCACTCTTGGGTACTTTACTAGACTCTCCCTGATGGCTACCGGTCCAGCTCCTCTTCTGACTGAATTGTGACTTTGACTTCAGGGCGGTCTGTGCACTCTGCTCTACTCTGGTGGCTGCCTCCACCAGCTGCCCATATCTAGTATGTGATGCAGATGTCACTATGGTCCTAACTGCGGGGTTAAGACCTGCCATAAATCTGTTGATCTTCTCCTGTTCATTCTCTGCAAAGTAAGGAACTAAGCGGATCAACTCTGAAAACTTCTTTTCGTACTCTAGCACTGAGGAGCTCCCCTGCTCCAATCTATAAAACTCTTCAACTTTGGCATCTTTATAGCTTTTAGGGAAAAATCTATCTGTAAACTCTCTCTTGAACTCAGCCCATGTGACTCCCTCTGGGTGTGCTCTCTGATGCGCCTTCCACCAGTCCTTGGCGCGATCTTTAAGTAGGAAAGCGGAATAGGAGACCCTCTGCTCCTCTGTACACCCCATAATCTGAAAGATCTCCTCGTTTGTCTCTATCCAAGACAACGCTCTCTCTGGATCTCCGCTACCATCATACGGCTTCGCGCCTAATTTACGGGCGCGCTCAATCGATATCCCAGTCTCTCGCGGCTGCTGAAGGGCCGCTGCTAGCATCTGTGCCATCTGTTCCATCTGCCCTGGGATAGGTCCTGGGGCAGGCTCTGGTCGTACTGACTGTGATGGCTCTGCGTGGGAAGAACTCTCTGGCACGTTGACAGACTCGTCAACCTGCTCTCTATCTGGTGTGGGTGCCTCTGCGGCTGCCTGTCTCGTCCTCGGACGATCTCGACGCTGCATAGCTAAATGTGTACTAGTACACTAATAGCCACAAATCAAAATTTCAAGTTCAGCAACTAACTCAATATAATCTGGCATGATAATTTCATGCAATATTTAACTCACTTTGATGCACATTCATAACATGTTGAATTCAAGTACTATAACTTATGCTTTAGCTTATGCAATCAATGAAAGCATAACTCTTAAAATCTGAAAAATGATGTGTGCACAAAATAACTTCATGCCTTAAGCATAACTAGCACACAATTTGTGCGAAATAACTCAAACTTTTCTCTTAAAACTTTCTTTTAACTGAACGAGAACCGGGCTCTGATACCAACTTGACAGGACCCTTCCCAGACCTTATCTATGCTCTTGTCTGGAGGATCCTGCCGGGCACTTCAACGGACTTATCGAGACCGACTTGTCGGGTCGAAGAAATCCGAGAAGCGAACCCTAACTTTCTTCAACCGGTTTACTCGTTTAAACTCAAAAATTTAGTTTTCCTTTTAAACTATTTGGGAGTGATAAAATTTTTCGCGATTCTCTTTCAAATATTTTTATAAAATTTTTGGCAGCATAACGGCTGCATTTTTGATAAACCAAAATTTTACCTGTCAAGAAAATAACACTTCAACTAAAATCTCAATTCCTCCCAACTTCTTTATTCCCAAACATGCAATAATCATCATCATATTTCCACAAACATGCCACATCAACACTCAATTCTCAATTTATAAGTACAAACTTACAAACTCAAGTAGAATATATCTAGATGCATCATATATATAAAATGCATGAATATTTACAAATATACAATTTCAAAATATGACTATGTGTTTCTCAATTACATATCCATTTCATACATAAGTTATACATCATCACATGTCATGAATCTCCCACCTATATATACCCAACAAAATGGTGACGTCCTATCGTCTGCGGTGGCACACCACGAAATATAAATAGCTACAAAATAAACAAACAAGTTAGTCTAACGAAAATATAACATCACATATACTAACATGACGATTTATCATTTGTTTTATGATTTCTTTCCAAAACCCCCATGTATATCCTTTAAATGTTCTAACCATCACGGGCGATTAAAACTAACGCCAACGTGAAGCTTACTAAGTCATCTCAACCACTACGTTACGGAATTTACTGCATCGCACGTAGGGCGCTAACGCTTATCACTGAGCAACTACAATGCGGGATTTTCTGCATCGCAATTGTAGTGCTAAAACTCTGGGCAACTACGAGCGGAATTTACTGCATCGCCAAGTAGTGCCAAACTGTATAAATAGCCAACTACGTGCGGAATTGTCTGCATCGCAACGTAGCGCTTATACTTTCTATGAAACTGAGCAACTGCGGACGGAATTTTCTGCATCGTCGCGTAGTGCTAACTTTTCTCTAACCTGAGCGACTACGGACGGAATTTACTGCATCGTCCCATAGCGCTAAATCTCATTATATCTTAAGGAATATACATGGGTTTTAAAACTACATTTACTTAGTGCCAAAAGCACAAAACTAACTCATTTTGAAACTTCTGAAAACTCTCATTTCAACTATTTTCTTTTTAGATTACTTAACTACCATTTTCATTATCAACATCAACCAATTACATGAAATTGAAAGAGATCTTAAGTGGCGAACCACTTACCTCGAGGCCGCGTCAAGCGTCTCGACGAGGCTCCTGGACGCCGCTCACGTGCTCGTCACCTACACAACATGATCTCATCATTACTAGTGATAAATTTGAAAAGTTGAGAATCTCAACTTCAAGGTTAATAATCTCAACTAAGATTCATTTTTTTTCTATATAATCTCCTAACTTGTTTCTAACTCAACCGAAACTCTCTAACTTTGATTTCTTTGTAAAAGTTTTACTTCTAGACCCCTAGGATCATCCCCATATGTTTCGTTTGGTCTCCAAAAGCTTAAAACAAAAAGTCAACTTTTTAATTAAACGGTTGACCAAAAAAAAACAGAATTGAAACCAGCCATGGTTTCACCTCCGTTCCTTTTTCTAGCGTCTCCTTATCACATAACTAAGTCGCCCGGAAAATTTCGTCAAGAAACTCCATCGTTTGCTATGTCAAATCTAAGGAAAACGTCCGTTTTGGACACTTTCGGGGGCAATTAAGTGCCCGTTTTGCAACCTCTTGGTTTTGGGTTAGCGACGCTAGATTTTATTCTATAACTAAGCTTCATTTAACTTATAATGATGAATCAAACTCAAACCATGCAATAAAAATTGCATTAGGATAGCCGTTTCACTTCTCAGAGCTCTAACGGCGCTATTTTGTGCATAACTTGCACAATTTTTATCGGATTCGATCCGTTCCAAAACCTATGGTTTTCTATGGTTCCTAAGCATCATTTGAGGTGTAGAACACCCCCAAATAAGCCAAATATGGTCAGGTCTCCTCTAGCTAAAAATTCAGCTCGGGATTGACAAAATTGTTAAAACCAATTCTATTGAGCTTCTATCATTCCTATATGCTCTCCTATGCTTTTCTAATCATTTTTATGCTCAAACTTGGGTTCATAACCTCTAATTTCAGAGCTTATTTACTGTCTAATATAGTCACAACACACACATAAACATTACTTGTTCATTTGAACACTAACAATTCACTCAAAACTTTAATCAACTACTTGGTGTGTGTGTGAGAGTTGATTTTGTTTTCACTTAAATCAAATATGTGGCAGCCATAAATAAAACCCTAGACTACCTCTTACACCCAACAACATGTTATTTAAAGTTCATCATCATCTAGTTGGGTTCCACACTTAATTGAAGTGTAGAACACCAACACAACAAAAAAATTTCTGCCCAGAAAATTTCCAGCAGCTCTACTGCATTTTTAAACACAATAAAGAGGAGATCATATGATATCTTACTTGGTACTTGACTTAGAGGATTGACAGGACTTAGAAGAGGGTTTAGAGAGAGAGGTTAGGGGTTCAGAAGGGCTGGATGGGCTCTCCTCCTTCCACTTTTCCCTGCTGCAGTTCCTGCCTTGCAGTGTGCTTGTCTGCTGCTCTGTTCTGGTGCTTCACTGTTGCAGCTGAATGGAGGCACGAAAATGGGTTTTGTTTGCTGAAAAATTTCACCCAAGTGTTGCTTATATACTACTCTTACTTCTCTAATTTGCATCCTTGCCCCATCTCTTTTTAATTTCGCACAATTCCTCTCCATTTCTCTTTTCTTTTCACTGCTGCCAGCTTTGTTCTCTTTTATGGTAGTTGCTGTTTTCTTCTTTGTTTCACACTTATTTTCATCTTTTCTTGTTGAAATCTTGCTAAATGTTCAATATATATCATTAACCTTCATAAAAATGGCACTTAAGTCTCATTTTTAATTCGTTTGACCATCGTTTTCCCTCATCATCCATTCTATACGGGATTTGGTTTTGTTTTTGATTTTTATGATAGCTTTGCATTCTTCACTTGTCCACTTGGCCTCTAAGTGTCTTGTTTGTATATCTTATTAATGTTCTATGGACTATCAAGCTTGTCCTTTGATTTATTTTGATTATCATCAATCTCTTATTTAAATCGCTTAATAGTTGTTCATTACTTACGAACAACTAATGTAAAAATTTCTTAATCGTGCACTCAACATTTTATTTTCTTTAACTTGTCTCTTATCTATGGATGAATTACTTTACTCTTCATTGATCTTTTTCTTGCTAATTCGGTTGTTGTGAAACTCTAGAATGATGTTCACGAAATCGATGAATTGATTTAGCTTAACACTAACTTGATTCTATTGTAATGTTACTTAACTTTTATAATTGACGAATTTCGTCGTCAATCTTAAGTTGATAAATCTCTAATGCCATGAAATTCAATTAATCTAATGTAGAGATTTATTTTACCTCTCTAATCCATCTTTTAACACTAAGAGGTTATAGATCGAGACTAGGGGTTTACACTTGAGCTACTTTTGGAAGACCTTGTTGGGTAAGTTAGGAACTAAGTTATTGTTTTCTACTACTTGTCACCCTCAAACTGATGATCAAACTTGACAGGACCCTTCCCAGACCTTATCTATGCTCTTGTCTGGAGGATCCTACCGGGCACTTCAACGAACTTATCGAAATTGACTTGTCGGATCGAAGAAATCCGAGAAGCGAACCCTAACTTTCTTCAACCGGTTTACTCGTTTAAACTCAAAAGTTCAATTTCCTTTTAAACTAGTTGGGAGTGATATAATTTTTCTCGATTCTATTTCAAATATTTTTATAAAATTTTCGGCAGCATAACGGCTGCATTTTTTATAAACCAAAATTTACCTGTCAAGAACAACACTTCAACTATTTCTGTAAACCTCCCAACTTCTTTATTCTCAATCATGCATCATTCATCACAGTTTCATAAGCATAAACAATTCATAAGATACACAAATGCACCAAATGTATAAATGCAAGAATATTTATTACTTTTACAAGCCCTACATCATTCAAATTCAAAATATACGCGATTAAATACATATATAAAATATATCCCAGCGTCTTGCGCGATTGCCCACCTATAGATATATATATAAGCAAAAGTCGGTCTCGTCCGGCGGTGGCACGAAATGAAAACAAACAAGCTACAAAATGAACAACAAGTTAGTGCGATAACATCATAGGATATCATATCACACATACTAACATACAATTTACAAGTCTTAAAATTTTCTTTAAAACTCTCCATGTATACCCTTGACTCGTTCTAACCATCACGGGCGATTTTAACTAACGCCAACATGAAGCTTACTAACGCATCTCAATAACTACGTTACGAAATTTACTGCATCGTACGTAGGGCGCTAAACTATTCACTGAACAACTATAATGCGAAATTTTCTGCATCGCAAATGTAGTGCTAAATCTCTAGACGACTACGAGCGGAATTCACTGCATCGCTTCGTAGCGCTAACTGTCAACTAACCAACTACGTGCGGAATTGTCTACATCGCAACGTAGCGCTATGCTTTTCTATAAACTGAGCGAGTACGGACGGAATTCTCTGCGTCGTCACGTAACGCTAAATCTCATTAACTTATAGGGTATACACATGAGTTTTATTATCCATTTTTCTAGTGCCCAAGCACAAAACTCTATATTTTCAAAACCTCTAAATACTTTTCTAATTTCATACTCTTTTAACAACAACTGAGTATCAATTTCTATTCTCATATAGGGTCCATAGGAACCTATACACTCATACTTTGACATTTATATAAGAAAGCATTCTCATTTTCTTTGATTACTTACTATCATATTTAATTTCAAACATCAAGCGATTTCATGAAATTGAAAAAGAAGTCAAGTGGCGAACCACTTACCTCAAGGCCGTGTCAAGCATCTCGACGAGGCTCCTGGACGCCGCTCACGCGCTCGTCACCTACACAATAAGTTCTCTTCATTACTATTAACAAAAACCTCAATTTCTCAACTATATGTTAGGAATTCTCAACTATGCCAAATTCTCTCTATTCTTTCTATATAGCTCCTAACTTGTTTCTAATTCAACTGAGACTCTCAAATCCCGATTTTTGTGGAAAATTTTTAGTTTTGGACCCCTAGGGATATCCCCACACAGTCCGTTTACTTGTCGGAGGCTTAAAACGAAAAATCACAATTTTATTTAAAATTGACAGCCCTTGACAGAACAGATGATAACCTGCTGCTCGGGGCTCCGTTTTCCTTCTTTCTTTTTCCTACTGCTCACTTACATCACATTCTAGTCACACGACAAATTTCATTGAGAAATATTATCGTTTGCTAAGTCAAATCTAATGAAAACGTCCATTTTGGACACTTTCGGGTGCATTTTAATGCCCGTTTAATAAACTTTGGGTTTCGGATTAGCGACGCTAGATTTTCTTTTATAACTAAGCTTCATTTAACTAATAATGACTAACTAAACTCATTTCAAGCCATAAAAATTGCGTTAAGCTAGCCGTTTCACTTCTCAGAGTTCTAACGGCACTATTTTGTGCATAACTTGCACAATTTTTATCGGATTCGATCCATTTCAAAACCTATGGTTTTCTATGGTTCCTAGGCATCATTTGAGGTGTAGAACACCCCCAAATAAGCTAATTATGGTCAGGTCTCCTCTAGCTAAAAATTCAGCTCGGGATTGACATTTTTGACCACAATTATGCCTTTGCAACTCTAAACACCTCTCTAACTTTTCTAACCTCTTTAAGACTTAAAATTGGTTTCAAAACCATCTAATTTCAAGGTCTAACTACTGCCCTTCAAGTCTCTAATACATACATAGGTCTAACTTGGTCATTAGAGTGCTCAAAATTCACTCAAGACTTCAATCAACCACTTGGTGTGCATAAACACCATTTTCGGTTTCTATTTCGTTTGTACATATGACAGCCCATATTTACATCTTTTATGGCATCAATTACACACAATAATCATCTCTTATGGTTTCATAACCCTCACCTGAGGTTCTAACAAGATTTAAAAGCAATATTCCAACATGAATCAATAACAACTTCACAAACAAGCTGTCAACACATTCTGGTTCTGTTTCAGCAGAAAATTAAAAACAATCAAGCTGAAATCTTACTTGATTCTTAGCTTAGGGAGTTGAGAGGAGTCTAAGAAGGATGTTTGAGGGCTTGGAAGGCAACTTGGGTGGTGATTCTTCTCCCTTCTTTCCTGGCCGACCAGCTTCCTCGCGATTTCTACTGTAGCGCCTGTCTTCTGCTCGCGCGCGGTTTTGTCTTGCTTGTTGTCTTGTGTGCGTTTTGCACGACCAGACCTGCACCTTCCCTTCTTCAGCTCGTTCTCTTGCTGCTCTGCCTAGATATTGCCGTTCACGACCTCAGAAACCCCTTCACTCGAGCTATTCTTGCGTGAACTCGCGACCATCACTGTTGCGCGAGAGGTTCTGCTCGCGTCCACGGCTGCTGTTGCTGCCTCCTTGCTCGACCAGCAGCCTCTTACTTCCTTCTTGCTTGCTAGTTGCTTCTCTTCCCTCTTCTGGCCTTCTCTTCTGGTTCACGGTAGTAGCTTCCCTCTCCTTCTCGAACTCTCTCGTTCTCTCTCACGGCTGCACATTGTTTTTGCTGAAACAATTTCAGCTAATGTTTGATTTTATAGTCATCAACTCTTCTTAATTACATCTTGTCCCAACTCTCTTTAATTTCATCTAACTCTCATTTCCTTTCTTTGATTCTCATATTAGCCCATCTATACTTGTTTTAATTCTCGTTTCGTTAACATTTTCCTTCGATCGTCAAGCTTGAATTATTTTAAAAAAAACTAAGCTTATTTTATTAATCTTGACTCTCTCTTTTTAATCAAATTTTAATTCGATTATCATTTACTAACATCTTGGATTTGTTGACTTAGATTTTTGTTGACACACTACTAACTTTTTATGGACGACGAATTTCGTCATATTCTAAATGAATAAAATTCGGAGGCTATGAAATTCAATCAATTAAACGTAGAGAGTTATCTATTGTCTCTCTAACTTAGTTTCTAACGTTGGGACTTTAGAAGTCGGAGCTAGGAGTTTACAAAACTGAAGTGGTAAATAGGACTTTATCTACTTTGTTAAGGGCTATTATAAAAAAGAACATCAAAACTTGGGAAGAGTGTTTACCACAATCTGAGTTTGCTTACAATCGTACTATTCATTCTGCAACTAAGTTTTCACCATTTGCAATTGTTTATGGTTTTAATCCTTTAACTCCATTGGATTTAATGCCACTACCTATGTCTGAACATGTTAACTTAGATGGAAAGAAAAAGGCTGAATTTGTTTAAGTAGATACATGAGAAAGCAAGACTCAACATTGAGAGAAGAACAGAACAATATGCAAAACAAGCTAACAAAAGGCGGCACAAGTTGATTTTTGAACCTGGAGATTGGGTTTGGTTGCATATGAGGAAAGAAAGATTCCCGGCACAAAGGGGGTCTAAGTTGCTTCCGAGAGGAGATAGGCCTTTTCAAGTCCTTGAACGCATCAATGACAATGCCTACAAGTTGGATTTGCCAGGTGAGTACAATGTTAGTGCAACTTTCAATGTTACTGATTTAACTCCTTTTGATGTAGGTGAAGATTTGAAAACAAATTCTTTTCAAGAGAGGGGGAATGATGAGAACAAAGAAGCATCACCAAAGGATCCATTACATATTCCAGTTGGGTCAATTACAAGGGCAAGGGCTAAGAGGTTCAAAGAAGCACTTAATGGATTGATTCAAGAGATTTGGGCTGATTCTAAAATGGTGAATTCTAAGATGGGCCCAAAAGAATAGAAAATTTTAATCAGTTTAATTAAAGCAATTGGTGGGGCTAATTATAGCTAATTTGTTGCTAATAAAGACTTTCCAATATGGAGCATTTTCTTGGTCATCAAGACTTTCCAATATGGAAAAGATTCTTGGTCATCAAGACTTTCCAATATGGGGCTGATTTCTTACCAATTTTTTTACAAGACAAAAAGTTTTCAAATTTATTATTTATTTTGCTATTTGTAAGGGCTTAATTGCCTAATTAATTATTTCCTTTTCTTCTTAGTAATTTGAGCTATATAAACTCATGTAACCCCAAAAAGGATTTAGTGGATGATTAATAATATTAGTGAGAGTATTCTCTTTGGTTCTTCGTAGAACTTTTCGAACTTATCTGGATTTTCCTGTGGCGTTCATCATAGACTTATCAATCAATTCTTCCATCATTGATTATGGCGTCTTCATATTACCAAGGTTCTTGCTTCCATATAAGCAACGGGTCGAGGTTTTCCATACAAATCTAATTCTAGAAGATCTTGGATTCTTACTTGATTCACGGGTTTCGTTAGTTCTTGGCATGGTTCGTATCAGTAGTCATATGCTTGTCTCAAAAATCTCGAGTGCGTGCTGCCTGGCAGCCAACGGCCAGCAAGCGCGCTGTGCCAAGCAGCACATTAGCGCAAAAAATGGCTCGAAAACCACAAAACTTAAAATTTCTCCGAGCAAACATCATTTTTGCCTGCATAATGTATACATCATAATTTAATTTGTGATTTTAGGAATTTTTTCATGCAATCAAAATTCAATTTTTACATTTTTTCTATTTTTCATGAATTTTACCGTTTTGTAGCTCCTAAAAAAAAAAAAAAAATACTTTCCGTGCTCAAAACGTTTTGAAACTTGTTCTCCATGTTGCTTACATTATTCTTAATATCTCTGCAAAAAGATCTTATCAAAATTCAAAACTTCACTCTGCAGCCACTTTGGTGCCCAACTTGGGCACAAATGTACCCAATTGCTACACGTCAGTGCCGAAAATGCACCAAATTATGAAAATCTTAAAATTTCTCCGAGCAAAATTTATTTTTGCCGCACAATCTATATATCATAATTTAATTTGAGATTTTAGATATTTTTTCATGCAATCAAAATCCAATTTTGACTTTTTTTCTATTTTTCGTGATTTTTCCCTTTTTATCACTTCAAAAAATAAAAAAAAATACTTGTCATGCTCAAAATTTTTCTCCATGTAGATTACATTTTCTTAGCATCTCTACAAAAAAGCTCATCAAAATTCAAAGAATTGAATTTTTTAGGGGGGGTGTGACAACTTAAGCATGAGTGTGTCTCATCGTGGCACTCCTGCAATGTCTCTAAAACCTCTTTAGGAGGGAGGTGATTGGCTGCTCACCAGCAGCTAAGGCCTTGGCCAAGTCTCCCTCCATTCCCCCACACCACTAGCTTGGTGTGGGGGGAATGTTGGCAACGGGCGTCCCCATCGGTTCAACCATCGTTAGTCAGTCCGGAGGCCTTCCGGGTGACTCGGTGTGAAAAAATCAAAAAGTGGGGAAAAACTCGGACGGGGTGGTGTGTTCGATGTAGCCTATTTTCAGTGTCCCAACGATGTCATTGAGAGGGAAAAGCATCACATTTAGATTTGCCAACGTTTGACTTGTCGAAAACGTTAGCTATGGCCTCGGTCGTGTGAGTCTAACGCCAATAGGTGGACGGACTGCGGTGGTCTGGGCACGGTGTGAGGCCCTCTCGATGTGCTTCATCGCTCCTTCTCGGTGACCCTTCGATGCCCATTGGGGGGAAAAAGCATTGCGCTTGGATTTTCCTATGTTCGGCTTATCGAAAACGTTAGCTATGGCCTCGGTCGTGTGAGTCTAACGCCAATAGGTGGACGGGCTGTGGTGGTCTGGGCATGGTGTGAAGTCCTCTCAGTGTGCATCATCGCTCCTTCTCGGTGACCCTTCGATGCCCATTGGGGGGAAAAAACATTGCGCTTGGATTTTCCTACGTTCGGCTTATCGAAAACATTAGCTATGGCCTCGATCGTGTAAGTCTAACGCCAATAGGTGGGTGGGCTATGGTGGTCTGGGCATGGTGTGAAGCCTTTTTGGTGTGCATTACTGCTCCATTTCGGTGACCCTTCGATGCCTATTATGGGGGAAAAGCATTGTGCTTGGATTTGCCTACATTCGGCTTACTGAAAACGTTAGCTATGGCCTCAGTCGCGTGAGTCTAACGCCAATAGGTGGGTGGGCTATGGTAGCCTGGGCATGGTGTGAAGCCCTTTCGGTGTGCATTGCTGCTCTATTTCGGTGACCCTTCGATGCCCATTGTGGGGGAAAAGCATTGCACTTGGATTTTCCTACGTTCGACTTGCCGAAAACGTTAGCTATGGCCTTGGTCGTGTGAGTCTAATGCCAATAGATGGGCGGGCTGCAGTGGTCTGGGCGTGGTGGGAAGCCTTATCGATGGGCATTGCTACTCCATTTCGGTGACCCTTCGATGCCCATTGTGGGGGAAAAGCATCACGGTTAGGCTTTCCAACGTTCGACTTGCCGAAAACGTTAGCTATGGCCTCGATCGTGTGAGTCTAACGCCAATAGGTGGGCAGGCTGCGGTGGTCTGGGCGTGGTGGGAAGCCTTCTCGGTGGGCATTGCTGCTCCGTTTCGGTGACCCTTCGATGCCCATTGTGAGGGAAAAGCACCAACGGTTAGGCTTTCCAACCTTCGACTTGCCGAAAACGTTAGTTATGGTCTCGATCGTGTGAGTCTAACGCCAATAGGTGGGCGGGCTGCGGTGGTCTGGGCGTGGTGGGAAGCCTTCTCGGTGGGCATTGCTGCTCCATTTCGGTGACCCTTCGATGCCCATTGTGGGGGAAAAGCATCACGGTTGGATTTTCCAACGTTCGACTTGCCGAAAACGTTAGCTATGGCCGAAAACGTTAGCTATGGCCTCGGTTGTGTGAGTCTAACGCCAATAGGTGGGCGGGCTGCGGTGGTCTGGGCGTGGTGTGAAGCCCTCCGATGCCCATTGTGGGGGCGATAAGCATTGCGCTTGGATTTGCCAAGGTTCGACTTGCCGAAAACGTTAGCTATGGCTTCGGTCGTGTGCTACTAATGCCAATAGGTAGGCTGGGTTACGGTGGTCTGGGTGTGCTGGTGAAGCCTTCTCGGTGTGCATCGCTGCTCCATCTCGGTGACCCTTCGATGCCCATTGTGGGGGCGATAAGCATTGCGCTTGGATTTGCCAAGGTTCGACTTGCCGAAAACGTTAGCTATGGCTTCGGTCGTGTGCTACTAATGCCAATAGGTGGGCTGGGTTGCGGTGGTCTGGGTGTGTTGGTGAAGCCTTCTCGGTGTGCATCGCTGCTCCATCTCGGTGACCCTTCGATGCCCATTGTGGGGGCGATAAGCATTGCGCTTGGATTTGCCAAGGTTCGGCTTGCCGAAAACATTAGCTATGGCCTCGGTCGTGTGCTACTAACGCCAATAGGTGGGTTGGGCTACGGTTGACAGGACCCTTCCTAGACCTTATCTAAACTCTTGTCTGGAGGATCCTGTCGGGCACTTCAACGGACTCATCGAACCCGACTCGTCGGATCGAAGACATCCGAGAAGCGAACCCTAACTCTGTTACACCGGTTTACTCGTTATGAACTTATTGATATTGTTTTTCTTTAACTGGTTGCGAGTGATACAATTTTTCTCAATTTCTTTTTCATATACTTTTTATAAAATTTTCGGCAGCATAATAGCTGCATTTTTTATAAAACCAAAATTTCATCTGTAAAGAAAATCACACTTCGACTATATCTGAACATCTCCCAACTTCTTTATCCACAAACAATTATTATCATCACAAGATTCATAGGTATAAACATGAACTCAATCCCACAATATACATATATGCATCATATATATATACAATGCATGAATATTTACAATTTACAATCTTGAACATTAATAGGTTTCAAAATGTAATACATCAAATACATCTACGCAACTATATACAAATGTCTTGCGCAATCGCCCACCTATAAATGTATATGCAAAACAGAAGATCGTAGTATCACCCGCGGTGGAAATCAATAGAAACAACCAAGCTACACATTAAACAAACAAGTTAGAGCAGCGAAGATATATAATTTCACATACACTAACATCACAATTTACTAATAGTTCAAGTTTTACGATTTCTTTCAAAATCCCCATGTGTATCCTTGACTCGATATAACCATCACAGGCGATTATAACTAACGCCAACGTGAAGCTTACTAATGTATCTCAACCACTACGTTACGAAATTTACTGCATCGTACGTGTAAACCCCTATTCTCAATCTATAATCTCCTAGTGTTAAAAGATGGATTAGAGAGTTAAAATAAATCTCTATATTAAATTAATTGAATTTCATGATATTAGAGATTTAAAAATTTAAGGTTGACGACGAAATTCGTCAACTATAAAATTTTTAGTAGCATTGCAATAAAATCAAGTTAGTATTAATCTAAATCGATTCATCGATTTCGTGAACGCCCATCCTAGAACTTCACAACACTCAAATTAGTACGGAAAAATATTAATGAAGAGTAAAATAACACATCCGCAAACAAGAGACAAGCGAAAGGAAACAATACAAATAAGTGCATAATTGAGAATTTAGGATGTGTTATTTAGAATGGTTAGTTAATTAATAACTAAATTTAATTTAGTTAAAGAGATGGTTGATAATTAAAATAAATCAAGGGACAAGCTTGACTCTTCATAAAATATCAATGAAATATATATATAATATATAAAACAAATGATGAAAGAAAAGTGGAAACAAACATTGATGGGCAAACATGAAAAACAAAGAAATGAGAGGAGATGGAAGTGAAATTAAAATATGATGGGGCTTGAATGCAATTAGGAGAAGTGTTATTAGTATATAAGTGACCCTTGGCTGAAAATTTCAGCAAACAAAGCAACCATTCAGTCGAGTGAAACAAGAAGATTCGAGAGAGTCAAGACCGAAAGAGCAGATCACGCGTGAAGCAGAAATTGCAGCCGTGAATCAAAGCCGAACCGAAGAGGATCAAGACCTGAAGTGTAAGGCAAGGAGAAGAGAAGAAGAAGGCGTGAAAAGAAGAAGAAAATCAGCTGCTGGTCGTGCATAACAAAAGCAACCAGCAGCAACACAAAACAGAACAGAAGCAGAAACGTGAAGGAAGTGCAGGGGTCTGGACTCCAGACTAGAAAAGTGGGAGAAGAAGCAATCATCCAGCCCATTCAAGCCTTGAATCCTCTTCTCTAAGACCTCTCCCAAGTCTCTCTCAACTCTCTAAACTAAGAACCAAGTAAGAATCACTTCATCTCTTCTAGTTCTTGCTGAAAGTTTGAAGTAGGTAACTGCTGAAATTTTCTGCAGAAAATTGTTTTGTGTGGTGTTGGTGTTCTACACTTCAATCAAGTGTGGAACCCTAACTAGATGATGATGAGCTTTAATTAACATGTTGTTGTGTGTAAATGATGACTTAGAGTTGTATGTATGGGCTGCCACACACTTGAATTTAGTGAAAATAAAAATAGCTCTCACACCCTCCAACTAGTTGATAAAATGTGTGAGTGAAGTTTGAGTTTTCAAGTGACCAAGTTATGTTTGTGTGGGTGTTAAGGGCTTGAAGAGCAGTAAATAAGCTCTGAAAATAAGTGGTTTTGAACCCAAAATTTGGCATAAAAAGGATTAGAAAATCATAGGGAAGCATGTAGAGTTGCAAAGAGATAGTTTAAGCAACTTTGTCAATCCCGAGCTGAATTTTGAGCTAGAGGAGACCTGACTATATTTGACTTATTTGGGGGTGTTCTACACCTCAAATGATGCCTAGGAACCATAGAAAACCATAGGTTTTGGAACGGATCGAATCCGATAAAAATTGTGCAAGTTATGCACAAAATAGTGTCGTTAGAGCTCTGAGAAGTGAAACGGCTAGGTTAATGTGATTTTTATGGCATGAAATGAATTTAGTTAGTCATTATAAGTTAAATGAAGCTTAGTTGTGGAAGAAAAACTAGCGTCGCTAACCCGAAACCAAAAGTTTGCAAAACGTGCACTAAAACGTACCCGAAAGTGTCTAAAACGGACGTTTTCATTAGATTTGACATAGCAAACGATAATATTTTTCAACAAAATTTGATGTGTGACTAGAACGTGAGATAAGTGAACCGTAGGAAAAAGAACGAAGGAAAACGGAGCCTCGAGCAGCATGTTATTGCCTGTTCTGTTATGGGCTGTCCGTTTGAATAAAAATGTGATTTTTCCGTTTTAGGCCTATATCAAGTAAACGGACCACGTGGGGGTATCCCTAGGGGTCCAAAACTAAAAATTTTCCACAAAAATCGGGATTTGAGAGTCTCGGTTGAATTAGAATCGAGTTAAGAGCTATATAGAGAAAGTTGGGCATAGTTGGGAATTCTAGCATACAGTTGAGAAATGGAGGTTTTTGTTAATAGTAATAAAGAGAACTTGTTGTGTAGGTGACGAGCGCGTGAGCGGCGTCCAGGAGCCTCGTCGAGACGCTTGACGCGGCCTTGAGGTAAGTGGTTCGCCACTTAATAGTTTTTTTAAATTATCATGCAAATTCTTGATGATGTTAAATGACTATAGTAGCTAAGTAATAAAGGAAATCGAAAATGATAATTAATGATGTAGTTAAAGTTTAAGCTTATGGATTCTTACGGAATCCATATGTTACTAGAAAGTGATAATGAGTTGTATGTAAAGAAAATGGAATAAGAGAGTTTGCAAAATATTCAAACTAAAGTCATTTGTGCTTTTGCACTGAAAGAAATTTAGTATGAAAACCATGTGTATACCTTATAAGTTAGCGAATTTTAGCGTTACGTGACGACGCAGAGAATTCCGTCCGTAATCGCTCAGTTTATAGAAAAGTATAGCGCTACGTTGCGATGCAGACAATTCCGCACGTAGTTGGTTAGTTGACAGTTAGCGCTACGAAGCGATACAGTAAATTCCGCTCGTAGTCGTCTAGAGATTTAGCACTACAATTGCGATGCAGAGAATTCCGCATTGTAGTCGTTCAGTGAATGGTTTAGCGCCCTACGTACGATGCAGTAAATTTCGTAACGTAGTGGTTGAGATGCAATAGTAAGCTTCACGTTGGCGTTAGTTATAATCGCCCGTGATGGTTAGAACGAGAAAAAGGGTACACATGGAAGAATTTAAAGAAGTTGTAAAACTTGAATAAACAACAAATTCTTATGTTGGTGTATGTGATATTATATATCCTTATTGCACTAACCCCTTATTTATTTTGTAGCTCATTGTTTTTATCGCGTGTCGCCATCGGACGAGATCGAAATCTTTTGTTTGCATATATTTATAGGTGGGCAATTGCGCAAGACGCTGGGATATATTTTGTATATGTATTTAATCGTGTATATTGTGAATTTGAATGATGTAGGGATTGTAAAAGTGATAAATATTCTTGTGTTTATACATTTGGTGCACTTATGTATCTTATGAATTGTTTATGCTTATGAAACTGTGATGAATGATGCATGATTGAGAATAAAGAAGTTGGGAGGTTTACAGAAATAGTTGAAGTGTTGTTTTCTTGATAGGTAAAATTTTGGTTTATCAAAAACGCAGCCGTTATGCTGTCGAAATTTTTATAAAATGAAATTGAAATGGAATTAAACAAAAGGTTTATCCCTCCCAACCAATAACAGATAAAATCAAATCACTAAGCTTTAATGAGTAAACCGGATACAAAAAGATAGGGTTCGCTTCCCGGATGTCTTCGATCCGACGAGTCGGTTTCGAGGAATTCGTTGAAGTGCCCGACAGGATCCTCCAGACGAGAGCTTAGATAAAGTCTGGGAAGGTTCCTGTCAGTACGTAGGGCGCTAAATCTAATTACTAAGCAACTACAATGCGGGATTTTCTGCATCGCAAGTGTAGTGCTAAAACTCTAGGCAACTATGAGCGGAATTTACTGCATCGCTTCGTAGCGCTAACTATCAACTAACTAACTATGTGCAGAATTATCTACATCGCAACGTAGCGCTATACTTTTTTATAATCTGAGCGATTACGGACGGAATTCTTTGCGTCGTCACGTAATGCTAAGTCTCTTAACTTTTAAGGTATACACATGGGTTTTCATACTTAGCTATTTAAGTGCAATAAGCACAAAACTTTCTTGTTTTGAAATCTACTACACTTTCTCATTTCACCTTTACTAAAGCAATTTAGTATTCATCTCTAGTACCATATAGATTCCATAAAAATCTATATGCTTAGACTTTACTCTTAACATTAATCATCATTTCCAATATCATTTATTTCTTAGTTAGAATGTTTATGATAAAAATCAAGGATTTCCAAAGAATTGGAAACAAGCATAAGTGGCGAACCATTTACCTCGAAGCCGTGTCAAGCACCTTGATGAATCTCAGGAGCCTCGGTGTCTCGTTCTCCACCTACACAATATTTTCTCATAATTACTAATAACAAAACTCAATTCTCAACTATAAGTTAGAATTTCTCAACTATAGTCATTTTTCCCTATATAGCTCCTAACTTGTTTCTACTCAACCGAGACTCTCAAATCTTGATTTTTGTGTAAAATTTTTAGTTTTAGACCCCTAGGGATCACCCCACGCGGTCCGTTTAGTTGTTGGAGGCTCGAAACGAAAAATTACATTTTTAATTCTCAACTTACAGCCCATAACAGAACAGGTGGTAGCACGCTGCTCGGGGCTCCGTTTTCCTTCGTTCTTTTTCCTATGGTTCACTTATCTCACATTCTAGTCACACATAAAATTTTGTTGGAAAATATTATCGTTTGCTAGATCAAATCTAAGGAAAACGCCCCTTTTTCGGGCATTTTCTAGCACTTTTAGTGCGTGTTTTGTATACTTTCCGTTTCGGATTAGCGACGTTAGTTTTTCTTCCATAGCTAAGCCTCATTTAACTAATAATGATCAACCAAACTCATTTCATGCAATAAAAATTGCATTAGGATAGCCGTTTAACTTCTCAGAGCTCTAACAGCACTATTTTGTGCATAACTTGCACAATTTTTATCGGATTCGATCCGTTCCAAAACCTATGGTTTTCTATGGTTCCTAGGCATCATTTGAGGTGTAGAACACTCCCAAATAAGTGAGATAAATTCAGGTCTCTTCTAGCTCAAAATTTGAGCTCGGGAATCACATTTTTGACTACAACTATTCCTTTGCAACTCTAAACAATTCTCTAACTTTTCTAACCTCTTTTATGCTCCAACTTGGGTTCAAAACCACTTAATTTCAAGGCCTATTTACTGCCCTTCAAGTCTTTAATACATACATAAAGATAGCTTAGTCATTTAATTGCTCAAACTTCACTCAAACTTTCTATCGACTAGTTAGAGTGCATAACAATAAAGTTTCTGTTTCTATTTTGTTTATGGGTATAACAGCCCATATTTACATCTCTCAAGCATCATTTACACACAACAAATCATCACTTATGATTCTATAATAATCATATGAGGTTCTATCAAAGTTTGAAGAACAATCATCCAACACAAATCAACAACAACTACAATCAAGAAGCTGTCATCACTTTCATTTCTGTTTCAGCAGAAAATTAAAGAGATAGGTTGTAATCTTACTTAGTCCTTAGCTTAGAGAGTTGATAGGGGTCTTAGAAGGAGGTTTGAGGGCTTGGAAGGCAGCTTGGGTGGTCGTTCTTCTCTTTCCTTTCCTGGCCGACCAGCCCCTTCAGTTTTTGCTCGCGTTTCTGCTTGTGTTTCTCACGACCAGCAGC
Source organism: Litchi chinensis (assembly GCA_019925255.1). Classification (NCBI taxonomy): domain Eukaryota; kingdom Viridiplantae; phylum Streptophyta; class Magnoliopsida; order Sapindales; family Sapindaceae; genus Litchi; species Litchi chinensis. The sequence goes on from CM034470.1 coordinate 27,283,354, forward strand.
TGCTAGTGCTTCTACTTCTTCGTGCCTCCTCTTCTCTTCTGGTTTCTTCTCTCACAACTGGTCTGATCACTTCTCTCTCTCTCTCGCGCGAATGTTCTCGGCTGATGACTGATTTCTTTGTGTTTTGCTGAAAAAAATTTCAGCTTAAGTGTTGTATATATACTAATCAACTTCTCTTAATTGCATCATGCCCCAACTCTTTTTAATTTCACTCCAATCTCATCTCTTTTCTTTGTTTCTCATATTAGCCCATTCATATTTGCTTCCAAGTTAGCTTTCATCATGTGATTTAATTCTCGTTTCGTTAAAATTTACTTTAACCGTCAAGCTTGTCTTATCGACCACTTGACCCTCTCTTTTTAATTAATCTTCAATTAGATTATTATGGACTAAAATCTTTGATTTCTTAACTTGGATTTTCATTGACACGCTACTTAACTTTTCATGATCGACGAATTTCGTCGTATTCTTAAATTAAAAAAATTCGGAGGCTATGAAATTCAATTAATTTACTGTAGAGATTGATTTTAACTCTCTAATCTCTTTTTTAACACTAGGGGTTATAATTTGAGACTAGGGGTTTACAATTTCTTCCCCCCTTATAAAAATTTCGTCCTCGAAATTTAAATTGTGTACCTTATTGACAGGACCCTTCCCAGACCTTATCTAAGCTCTCGTCTGGAGGATCCTGCCGGGCACTTCAACGGACTTCTCGTTACCGACTCGTCGGATCGAAGACATCCGGGAAGCGAACCCTAACTTAACTTCTCTGGTTTACTCGTTAAAACTTAGCGATTTAATTTTTCTTTAAACTGGTTGGGAGTGTTAAACACTTTCTTTGATTCTATTTCAAGGTTATTTTATAAAAATTTCGGCAACATAACGGCTGCTTTTTTGATAAACCAAAATTTCACCTGTAAATAAAATAACACTTCGACTATTTTTGAAAACCTCCCAACTTCTTTATCCACAATCATGCAATATTCATCACACTTCCATAAGCATAAACAATGCATTTGGATTCAAATATGCATATATGAATCATATATAGAATGCAAAAATATTTACAACTTTACAAATTCGACATCATTCAAATTCAAAATATACATGATTAAATACATATACGTAAATGTTTCTAATCATCTTGTGCGATCTCCCACCTATAAATATGCAACACAAAAGGCCAATGTCTCGTCCGGCGGGCATGCAATAAAACAAATGAGATACAAAATAAACAATGGGTTAGTGCAACAAGGATATATATAATATCACATATACTAACATAAGGGTTCGTTATTAATTCAAGTTTTACACTTTCTTTAAATTCTTCCATGTGTATCCTTGACTCGTTCTAACCATCACGGGCGATTATAACTAACGCCAACGTAAAGCTTACTAATGTATCTCAACCGCTACGTTACGAAATTTACTACATCGTACGTAGGACGCTAAACTAGTCACTGAACAACTACGATGCGGGATTCTCTGCATCGCAAGCGTAGTGTTAAATCTCTAGGCGACTACTAGCGGAATTTACTGCATCGCTTCGTAGCGCTAACTATCAACTAATCAACTACGTGCGGAATTGTCTGCATCGCAACGTAGCGCTATACTTTTCTATAAACTGAGCGATTACGGACGGAATTTTCTGCGTCGTCACGTAACGCTAAATCTCATTAACTTATAAGGTATACACATGAGTTTTGATAATAAATTTCTTTAAGTGCAAAAGCACAAATGACACTAATTTGAAAATCTTGAACACTTTTTTATTCCATTTTCTTTACATGCAACTCATTATCACTTTCTAGTAACATATGGATTCCATAAGAATCCATATGCTTAAACTTTAACTACCTCATTATATATTATTTCATTCATTCCTTAGCTACTACATTCCTTCAACATATTCAAGAATTGGTATAACAATTTACAAAGCTATTAAGTGACGAACCACTTACCTCAAGGCCGCGTCGCTCCGCGTCAAGTGTCTCGACGAGGCTCCTGGACGCCGCTCACACGCTCGTCACCTACACAACATGTTCTCGTCATTGCTTACAACAAAACTCAATACTTAACTATACTTTAGAAATTCTCAACTATGACTATTTTCCTCTACATAGATCCTAACTTGTTTCTAATTCAACTGAGACTCTCTAATCTCGATTTTTGTGAAAAATTTTTAGTTTTGGACCCCTAGGGATATCCCCATGCGGTCCGTTTACTTGTTAGAGGCTCGAAACGAAAAATTATATTTTTAATTCAAAGTGGACAGCCCTTGACAGTGCGCACTGCGACGTGCTGCCCGGGACTCCGTTTTCCTTCGTTCTTTTTCCTACGGCTCACTTATATCACATTCTAGTCACACGTCAAATTTCATTGAAAAATATTATCATTTGCTAAGTCAAATTTAAAGAAAACGTCCGTTTTGGACACTTTCCGGGCGCGTTTTAATGCCCGTTTAGTAAACTTTGTGTTTCGGATTAGCGACGCTAGATTTTCTTCTATAACTAAGCTTCATTTAACTAATAATGACTAACTAAACTCATTTCATGCCATAAAAATTACATTAAGCTAGCCGTTTCACTTCTCAGAGTTATAACGGCACTATTTTGTGCATAACTTGCATAATTTTTATCGGATTCGATCCGTTCCAAAACCTATGGTTTTCTATGGTTCCTAGGCATCATTTGAGGTGTAGAACACTCTCAAATAAGTGAAATAATGTCAGGTTTTCTAGAGCTCAAAATTTGAGCTCGGGAATCACATTTTGGTTACAACTCTTCCCTTGCAACTCTAAACACTTCTCTAACTTTTCTAACCTCTTTAAGGCTTAAAATTGGTTTCAAAATCATCTAACTTCAAGGTCTAACTACTGCCCTTCAAGTCTCTAATACATATATAAATCTAACTTGGTCATTAGAGTGCTCAAACTTCACTCAAAACTTTTCTCAATCACTTGGTGTGCATAAAACACCATTTTCGGTTTCTATTTTGAGGGAGGGTATGACAGCCCATTTACATCAAGTTATGGCATCAATTACACTCAAAACTCCTCATTGATGATTCTATAACAATCATGTAAAGTTCTATCAAGATTTAAAAGCAATCTAACCACACAAATCAACAAAAATTCTGCATCAAGCTTTTCAGCAACATTGTTGAAATTTTCAGCAAGAAAAAATTGAGAAACTTGATTTTCTTACTTGGTTCTTTGTTTGGAGAGTTGAGAGAGACTTGGGAGAGGGTTCAAAGAAGGATTTGGAGGCTTTAAAGGGGTTGGAAAGGGGTTGTTTTCATCCAGTTTCCTCTGCTGCTCGCCCAGTTCGTCTCTCTCGCCTCAGCTCTGTTTTCTGCTCGCGTTCGGGTCTGTCCCGTTTCTGGTGTCACATGGCAGCTCTTACTGCTTCCTTGGCCTCACGGTGGACCAGCTTTGGCCCCCTTGTTCTGCTGCAGGTCGCCCTTGCCTCACGTTTCGCTGTCCTGTTCGAACTCGCGTCCAGTTCCTCGCGCGACTGGTTCTGCTCGCGACCAGCTCGCGTTCTGCTGCCTTCCTGCTCGACTTCTTTGCTGTTCTGGACGGTTTCTGCTGCTCAAGACTCCTTCTTCTTCTTCCTGGCTTCTTCTTTTCCTTGGCTCACACTGATCACTTCTCTCTTTCTCTCTCACGAAGCTTCTCGGTTGTTCTTGCTAATGTCTGAATTTCTTTTGTTTTTGCTGAAACAAATTCAGCTAAGTGTTGATATTTATAGTCAACAACTTCTATAAATTGCATCTTGTCCCATTTCTTTTTAATTTCATTCTCATCTCCTTCTCTTGATGCTATCTCACGACAATACCCCTTTTGGTCTCTCGTGTCTCTTTTGTTTTTATTTCGTTTCTCATTTGATTTAATCCTCGCCTCGTTAGAATTTATTTTAAAACGCTTAGCTTGTTTCATTGACCTTGACTCTCTCTTTTTAATCCAATTTTAAATTTGATTATCCTTTACTAAAATCTTGGATTTCCTAACTTAGATTTTTATTGACACACGCTACTAAATTTTTATAGTCGACGATTTCCGCCGCACTCTTAATTTAATATTTTCTGAGGCCATGAAATTCAATCAATTAAATGTAGAGAGTTATATTATCTCTCTAACTTAGTTTCTAACGCTGGGGATTTATAAGTCGGAGCTAGGGGTTTACACTTATTCAAACAACTGAGGGTATTGGGCACGCATCTGCGCTTCAGGCTCCCATGTAGCCTCTTTTGACCCGTGATTTCGCCATAGCACCTTCACTAGCGGAATCACCTTGTTACGCAACACTTGATCTCTACGATCTAGGATCTCTACTGGATGCTCTTCGTAGGTCAAGTTTTCCTTCAACTGAACTGGTTGCTCTTGAAGAATGTGAGAAGGGTCAGTTATATACTTGCGTAGCATAGAGACGTGGAACACGTCATGGATGTTGGCTAACTCTGATGGTAGCTTCAATCAATAAGCCACTTCACCCACCTTGTCTACTATCTCATAGGGGCCTATATATCGTGGGCTTAACTTTTCACGCTTTCCGAATCTCAAAATACCCTTCCAGGGCGAGACTCGTAGAAACACTTGATCACCCACTTCAAACTTTAAATCTCTTCTTCGATTGTCCGCATAGCTTTTCTGTCTATCGCTTGCTATCTTCAACCGTTCTTTTATCATATTTACTTTCTCGGTTGTGTCTTGGACAACCTCTGGGCCAATTAGTCTTCTCTCCCCCATTTCATCCCAACAGACTGGGGTTCTGCACTTTCTGCCATACAACGCTTCATACAGTGCCATACCAATGCTAGACTGGTAGCTATTGTTGTAGGCAAACTCTATCAATACTAGGTAATTATCCTAGCTCCCCTTGAATTCCATCACACAGGCTCTTAACATATCCTCGAGAGTCTGGATGGTTCTCTCTAACTGGCCATCTGTCTGTGGGTGAAACGCAGTACTGAAGTGTAATCTGGTGCCCATAGCATCTTGTAGCTTCGGCCAAAACGGAGAAGTAAAACGAGGATCTCTGTCTGATACAATGGACACTGGTGCTCCATGTAGCCTCACAATCTCATCTACATATAATTGTGCATATCTTTCCAGAGAATAGGTGTTATTAATAGCAATGAAGTGGGCCGACTTCGTTAATCTATCCACGATAACTCAAATGGCATCGTGTCCTTTCTGCGTCCTGGGAAGTCCCATCATGAAATCCATCGTGATCCTTTCCCATTTCCACTCAGGAATGGATAAAGGCTGTAGTAAACCTGTGGGTTTCTGATGCTCAATCTTGATTTGTTGACAGGTTAGGCACTTAGATACAAATTCTGCTATCTCCCTTTTCATACCTCTCCACCAGTAGTGGTCTCTCAAAGTCCGATACATCTTAGTACTCCCTAGATGCATCGCATATGCTGAGGAGTGTGCCTCTTCCATGATTTCTTTCTTCAACTCTATTACATCTGGGACACATAATCTCTGGCCCAACACTAGTGTCCCATCACCTCGTAAGGCGAAGCTACTCTGTTGTCCAGCCTCTATCTAGCTTCTCAATTTCATCAAATACTGGTCCTGAGCTTGCAAGTCTCTAACCCTGTCCACTAACACTAGCCGAACATGGAAAGCTGCTACTAGAGCACCTGACTCTGCTGTCTCTAGACTGACCCCCATAGATCTCAGTTCTACTAGCATCGGCAAGTATTCTACTTTAAGTTGAGCTAGGGAACTAGAGGGCTTCCTACTTAGCACATCTGCTACTACATTTGCCTTGCCTGGGTGGTATTCAATGGTGCAATCATAGTCTTTGATGAGCTCTATCCACCTCCTTTGTCTCATGTTCAAATCTTTCTGCGAGAACAGATACTGCAGGCTTTTATGATCAGTAAAGATCCTGTAAGGTACTTCATAGAAATAGTGTCGCCATATTCTCAAAGCGAACACTACAGCTGCTAACTCTAAATCATGTGTTGGATAGTTTACTTCATGCTTCTTTAATTGCCTTGAAGCATAAGCTATCACTCTATCATGCTGCATCAACACACAACCTAAACCTTGCCTAGAGGCATCGCAATATACTGTAAATCCCTCACTTCCTGAGGGGAGTGTAAGCACTGGTGCAGTAGTTAGCCTTTGCTTTAACTCATCGAAACTGTTCTGACAGGCTTCTGACCAGATGAACTTCTCTTCTTTTCTTGTTAACTTGGTCAGTGGAGTAGCTATCTTTGAGAACCCTTCTACGAACTTTCTGTAGTAACCAGCTAAACCCAAGAAACTTCTGACTTCAGTTACGTTCGTGGGTGGTTTCCAATCTACAATGGCCTCTATTTTCTGGGGGTCTACTGAAATACCCTCAGCGGATACCACATGTCCTAAGAATGCCACTCGGTCAAGCCAAAACTGGCACTTACTGAACTTTGCATAAAGCTGATGCTCTCTCAGAGTCTGCAATACTATCCTCAGGTGCTCTGTATGCTCCTCTCTACTACTTGAATATACCAGGATATCATCGATGAAGACTATGACGAACTTGTCTAAATAGAGTCTGAAGACACGATTCATCAAATCCATAAAAGCTGCTGGGGCATTGGTTAAGCCAAATGGCATCACCAAGAACTCATAATGCCCATATCTAGTTCTGAAGGCCGTCTTGGGAACATCTTCCCTACGCACCTTTAATTGATGATACCCTGATCGTAGATCGATCTTCGAAAAGACCTTGGCTCATTGTAACTGATCAAATAGATCATCGATCCTTGGCAATGGATACTGATTCCGGATGGTTACTTTGTTGAGCTGTCTATAATCGATGCATAAACGGAGGCTTCCATCTTTTTTCTTAACAAACAACACTGGAGCTCCCCACGGTGATGTACTAGTCTTAACGAAGCCTTTGCTCAACAACTCTTCCATTTGCACTTTCAATTCCTTTAACTCAGCTGGCGCCATCCGATACGGAGCTATAGAAATAGGCTCTGTGCTAGGTGCTAGCTCAATCTCGAACTCAATCTCTCTATCCGGAGGTAACCCTGGTAGGTCCTCGGGAAAAACATCAGTGAACTCGTTCACCACAGGGACTTCTGCCAACTGTAACTCCTTGTCGCCAGTTGCTATTGCATAAACTAAGTACCCCTGCCATGCCTTACGGAGCATCTTGTTTTCTTGTATCACACTTACTAAGCTTGTAGAGAGTATTTTCCTCTCTCCACAAAAAATCACATCTGGTTCCCCAGGCTTGCTGAACTGAACCACTTTTCTATAGCAATCTACAGTCGCGCGATGCTTGGATAACCAATCCATGCCCAAAATGATGTCAAAGTCATGAATATCGAGTATTATTAGATTAGCCTCGAATTCATAACTTGCTATAATCACCTTACTTCCCATGTAGACTCTATCCGCAATAAGCGAATCACCTGTGGGAAGTGACACTACCATGCTACACTTGGTCGGACTCAACTCTATCCCGACTCTGTCTATGAACTCTCGAGAAATAAAAGAATGGGTGGCTCCTGGGTCCACCAATACATGAGCATCAATATCAAATAAGGAAATGGTACCTATGACCACATCTGGTGTCACATCTGCCGCCTGCTGGGTCACTGTATATACTCTGACAGCCTGACTGCGAG
>CM034470.1:27295994-27298494 GCA_019925255.1 Litchi chinensis
GTTGTTGTTGTTGATTTGGTTGATTAGATTGCTTTTAAATCTTGTTAGAACCTCATGAGATTGTTATAGAATCATCAAGGATGAGTTTTGAGTGTAATAGCTGCCTTAAATTGATGTAAATGGGCTGTTACACCCTCTCTCAAAAATAGAACCGAAAATGGTGTTTTATGCACACCAAGTGATTGAGAAAAGTTTTGAGTGAATTTTGAGCACTCTAATGACCAAGTTAGATTTATGTATGTATTAGAAACTTGTAGGGCAGTAGCTAGACCTTGAAAATTGATGGTTTTGAAACCAATTTTAAGCCTCAAAGAGGTTAGAAAAGTTAGAGAAGTGTTTAGAATTGCAAAGGCATTGTTATAGACAAAAAAAAGGGATTCCCGAGCTCAAATTTGAGCTAGAGGAGACCTGACCATATTTGGCTTATTTGGGGGTGTTCTACATCTCAAATGATGCCTAGGAACCATAGAAAACCATAGGTTTTGGAACGGATCGAATCCGATAAAAATTGTGCAAGTTATGCACAATATAGTGCCGTTAGAGCTCTGAGAAGTGAAACGGCTAGCTTAATGCAATTTTTATGGCTTGAAATGAGTTTGGTTAGTCATTATTAGTTAAATGAAGCTTAGTTATGGAAGAAAATCTAGCGTCGCTAACCCGAAACCAAGAGTTTGCAAAACGTGCATTAAATTACGCCCGAAAGTGTCCAAAACGGATGTTTTCATTAGATTTGACTTAGCAAACGATAATATTTCTCAATGAAATTTGTCGTGTGACTAGAATGTGATATAAGTGAGCCATAGGAAAAAGAACGAAGGAAAACGGAGCCCCGAGCAGCAGGTTATCGCTTGTTCTGTCAAGGGCTGTCCATTTTAAATAAAATTGTGATTTTTCGTTTTAAGCCTCCGACAAGTAAACGGACCATGTGGGGATATCCCTAGGGGTCCAAAACTAAAACTTTTCCACAAAAATCGGGATTTAAGAGTCTCGGTTGATTTAGAAACGAGTTAGGAGCTATATAGAGAGAATTGGGCATAGTTGGGAATTCCTAGCATATAGTTGAGAAATGGAGGTTTTTGTTAATAGTAATGATGAGATCATGTTGTGTAGGTGACGAGCGCGTGAGCGGCGTCCAGGAGCCTCGTCGAGACGCTTGATGCGGCCTTGAGGTAAGTGGTTCGCCACTTAAGAGCTTTTAAAATTTTTATGCCAATTCTTGATTTTGTTGAATAAATGTCATAACTAAGTAATGAAGCAAATTGAGAATAATATATAATGATACAGTTAAAGTTAAGCGTATGGATTCCTATGGAATCCATATGTTTCTAGAAAATGATAATGAGTTGCATGTAGAGAAAATGGAATAAGAAAGTTTTCAAGATTTTCAAACTAGTGAGTTTGTGCTTTTGCACTTAAAGAAAAGTAATATGAAAACCCATGTGTATGCCTTAAGAGTTATAAGATTTAGCGTTACGTGACGACGCAGAAAATTCCGTCCGTAATCGCTCAGTTTATAGAAAAGTATAGCGCTACGTTGCGATGTAGACAATTCCGCACGTAGTTGGTTAGTTGACAGTTAGCGCTACGACACGATGCAGTAAATTTCGCTCGTAGTCGTCTAGAGATTTAGCACTACATTTGCGATGCAGAGAATTCCGCATTGTAGTTGTTCAGTGAATAGTTTAGCGCCCTACGTACGATGCAGTAAATTCTGTAACGTAGTGGTTGAGATGCATTAGTAAGCTTCACGTTGGCGTTAGTTAAAATCGCCCGTGATGGTTAGAACGTATCAAGGATACACATGGAAGAATTTAAAGAAGTTGTAAAACTTGAGTAAATAATAAATTCTTATGTTGGTGTATGTGATATTATATATCCTTATTGCACTAACCCCTTGTTTATTTTGTAGCTCATTTGTTTTTATTGCGTGCCACCGTCGGACGAGATCGAGATCTTTTGTTTGCATATACATTGATAGGTGGGCGATAGCGCAAGACATGTGTATATACATTTTTGTATATGTATTTAACCTATTAACTTTTGAATTACATTGATGTTGAATTTGTAAGTTGTAAATATAATCATGCATTCTATATATATAGTTCATATATGTACATGTTGAATTTGAATTCATTGTTTATGCTTATGAAACTGTGATGAATGATGCATGATTGAGAATAAAGAAGTTGGGAGGTTTACAGAAAATAGTTGAAGTGTTGTTTTCTTGACAGGTGGAATTTTGGTTTATCAAAAACGCAGTCGTTATGCTGCTCAAATTTTTAGAAATTGAAAATTGAAATAGAATCAAACAAAAGGTTTATCCCTCCCAACCAGTAACAGATAAAATCAAATTACTAAGTTTTAACGAGTAAACCGGATACAGAAAGATAGGGTTCGCTTCTCGGATGTCTTCTATCCGACGAGTCGGTTACGAGGAATCCGTTGAAGTGCCCGGCAGGATCCTCCATACGAGAGTTTAGATAAGGTCTGGGAAGGGTCC
>CM034470.1:27300994-27310994 GCA_019925255.1 Litchi chinensis
TCATCATATCTTCCCTTTTGGCCCGCTCCACGGGGCCACGCCACCGCTAGGCACCTGCCACACCATCCTTAGTGCCCCCTCGAAAAATCCCATGTAAATTCCAAGAGTCCAATTTTCTAGAATATTTACTAACACTCGGCAATATGGCCTTTTTAAAAACAAGGGAAAATCGCAAAAAGAGGCTACTCGGTGCCTTGGATCCGCGCAGCCATGGGCAGCGTGCGTGCTGCGCCTGGCGGCCAAAGCCTGGCCGCGCGCGCGCTGCTGCCTGGCAGCTTGGGCAACGCGCGCGCTGTTGCCTGGCAGCCTGGCTACGCGCGCGCTGCATCCTGGCAGCTTAGGCAGCGCGAGCGCGCTGCTGCCTGGCAGCCTAGGCAGCGCGCGCGCTGTGGCAGGCCCTCCCAGGGGGCACGCGGCCCGAGCAGCCATAGGCCTCCTGTGTGCTGCCTAGTAGCCAACGACCAGCAAGCGCGCTGCGCCAGCCAGCACATCAGCGTAGAAAATGGCCCGAAAACCGCAAATCTTGAAATTTCTCCGAGCAAACCTCAATTTTGCCCACACAATGTATACATCATAATTTAATTTGAGATTTTAGGGATTTTTTCATGCAATCAAAATCCAATTTCGACATGTTTTCTATTTTTCATGAATTTCGCCGTTTTGTCGCTCCTAAAAAAAAAAAAAAAATAGTTTCCGTGCTCGAAATGTTTTGAAACTTCTTCTCTATGTTGCTTACATTATTCTTAACATCTCTGCAAAAGATCACATCAAAATTCAAAACTTGGTTCTGCAGCCACTTTGGTGCCTAACATGGGCATAAGTGTCCCAGTTGCTGCACGTCGGTGCTGAAAATGCACCGGAATATGGAAATCTTAAAATTTCTCCGAGCAAATCTCATTTTTGCCCACACAATGTATATACCATAATTTAATTTGAGATTTTAGGGATTTTTTCATGCAATCAAAATCCATTTTGGACATGTTTTCTACTTTTCATGATTTTTCCCGTTTTATCCTTTCAAAAAATAAAAAAAATACTTGCCGTGCTAAAAAATTTTTCTAAATTTTTGTCAATGTAGATTACATTATTCTTAGCATCTCTGCAAAAAATCTCATCAAAATTCGAAGAATTGAATTTTTTAGGGGGGGTGTGACAACTCAAGCACTTCAATATCTCCTCGTGCCATAGCTGCAATGTCTTTAAAACCTCTTTAGGGAGGAGGAGGTGCCTGGCTGCCCACCAACAGCCAAGGCCTTGGCCAGGCCTCCCCCCCGTTCCCCCCACACCACTAGCTTGGTGTGGGGGGCACGTTGGCAACGGGTGTCGCCATCGGTCCGACCACCCTCGGTCGGTCCGGCGGCCACCCGGTGCAGAAAAAATCAAAAAGTGGGGAAAAATTCGGACGGCGCGGTGCATTCGATGTAGTCTATTTTCGATGCCCAAATACATATAATTATCAAAAGACGGGCCTTGGGGCTCCCTTTGGCTTGACTCCTCCCCCGCCCCCTCGAAAAATCCCATGCAAATTCCCGGAGTGGAATTTTCGGGAATATTTCATAACACTCGGGAATATGCCCGTTTTCAAAACAAGGCAAAATTGCAAAAAGAGGCTACTTGGTGCCTCGGATCCGTGCGGTCGTGGGCAGCCATCGGCAGCGTGCGTGCTGCGCCTAGCGGCCAAAGCCTGGCGTGTGCTGCGCCTAGCGGCCAAAGCCTGGCCGCGTGCGCGCTGCTGCCTGGCAGTTTAGGCAGCACGCGCGCTGTTGCCTGGCAGCCAGCCCAGCGCGCGCTGTTGCCTGGCAACCTGGGCAGCGCGTGCATAAAATGGCTCGAAAACCGCAAAATTTGAAATTTCTCCGAGCAAACCTCAATTTTGCCCGCACAATGTATACATCATAATTTAGTTTGAGATTTTAGGGATTTTTCCATGCAATCAAAATCCAATTTCGACATGTTTTCCATTTTTCATGAATTTTTCCGTTTTGTCGCTCCTAAAAATAAAAAAAATACTTTCCGTGCTCGAAACGTTTTGAAACTTGTTCTCCATGTTGCTTACATTATTCTTAACATCCCTGCAAAAGATCACATCAAAATTCAAAACTTGGTTCTGCAGCCGCTTGGGTGCCCAACATGGGCACAAGTGTGCCCAGTTGCTGCACGTCGGTGTTGAAAATGCGCCGGAATATGGAAATCTTAAAATTTCTCCTAGCAAACCTCATTTTTGCCCGCACAATGTATACATCATAATTCAATTTGAGATTTTAGGGATTTTTCCATGCAATCAAAATCCATTTTTGACATTTTTTCTATTTTTTATGATTTTTCCCGTTTTATCGCTTCAAAAAAAAAAAAAAAAAAACTTCCCGTGCTCAAAAAATTTTCAAATTTTTTGTCAATGTAGATTACATTATTCTTAGTATCTTTGTAAAAAATCTCATCAAAATTCGAAGAATTGAATTTTTTAGGGAGGGGGGGTTGTGACAACTCAAGCATTTCAATGTTTCCTCGTGGCACTCCTGCAATGTCTTTAAAACCTCTTTAGGGGGGGGGGGTGCTTGGCTGCCCACCAGCAGCCAAGGCCTTGGCCAGGCCTCCCCCCCGTTCCCCCCACACCACTAGCTTGGTGTGGGGGGCACGTTGGCAACGGGCGTGCCCATCGGTCCGACCACCCTCGGTCGGTCCGGTGGCCCGTTCAGCGGCAGCCCGTCCGGCGGCCACCCGGTGCGAAAAAAATCGAAAAGTGGGAAAAAATTCGAACGGCGCGGTGCGTTCGATGTAGCCTATCCTTGACAGGACCCTTCCCAGACCTTATCTAAGCTCTCGTCTGAAGAATCCTGCCGGGCACTTCAACGGATTTCTCGAAACCGACTCGTCGGATCGAAGACATCCGGGAAGCGAACCCTATCTTTCTGTATCCGGTTTACTCGTTAAAACTTAGTGATTTGATTTTATCTGTTACTGGTTGGGAGGGATAAACCTTTTGTTTGATTCTATTTCAAATTTATTTTATAAAAATTTCGGCAGCATAACGGCTGCATTTTTGATAAACCAAAAATTTCACCTGTCATGAAAATACACTTCGACTATTTCTGAAAACCTCCCAACTTCTATATCCACAACCATGCAATATCCATCACATTTCTATAAGCATAAACAACAACTTTAATGCCAAGTATACATACATGAATCATATATATATGTAGTATGCATGAATATATTTATATTTTACAATTTCAACATCATTCACGATCAAAATATACATATACAAAATGTTTCTAAGCGTTTTACGCGATCGCCCACCTATGAATATATATACAATCAAAAGACCGCGATCTCGTCCGACGGCGGCACGCAACAAAACTCAATAAGCTATAAAATAAACAAGGGGTTAGTGCAACAAGGATATACAATATCACATACACTAACATAATAATTCGTTATTAACTCAAGTTTTACAATTTCTTTAAATTCTTCCATGTGTATCCTTGACTCGTTCTAACCATCACGGGCGATTTTAGCTAACGCCAACGTGAAGCTTACTAATGCATCTCAACCACTACGTTACGGAATTTACTGCATCGTACGTAGGGCGCTAAATTATTCATTGAACAACTACAATGCGGAATTCTCTGCATCGCAAATGTAGTGTTGAATCTCTAGACGACTACGAGCGGAATTTACTGCATCGCGTCGTAGCGCTAACTGTCAACTAACCAACTACGTGCGGAATTGCCTGCATCGCAACGTAGCGCTATACTTTTCTATAAACTGGGCGATTACGGACGAAATTCTCTGCGTCGTCACGTAACGCTAAATTTCATAAACTTATAAGGTATACACATGGGTTTTCATAATCAATTTCTTTAAGTGCAAAAGCACAAATGACTTTAGTTTGAAAATCTTGAAAGCTTTCTTAGTTCATTTTCTCTACATACAACTCATAATCATTTTCTAGAAACATATGGATTACATAGGAATCCATACGCTTAACTTTTAACTATATCATTATATATTATTTCCGATTTCCTTTATTACATAGCTACTATAGTCATTTAACATCATCAAGAATTTGCATGACAATTTAAAAAGCTATTAAGTGGCGAACCACTTACCTCAAGGCCACGTCAAGCGTCTCGACGAGGCTCCTGGACGCCGCTCACGTGCTCGTCACCTACACAACAAGTTCTCTTTATTACTATTAACAAAAACCTCCATTTCTCAACTATATGTTAGAATTCCCAACTATGCCCAATTTTCTCTATATAGCTCTTAACTCGATTCTAATTCAACCGAGACTCTCAATTCCCGATTTTTGTGGAAAATTTTTAGTTTTGGACCCCTAAGGATGTCCCCACACAGTCCGTTTACTTGTCGGAGGCTTAAAACGAAAAATCACAATTTTAATTAAAATGGACAGCCCTTGACATAACAGATGGTAACCTGCTGCTCGGGGCTCCGTTTTCCTTCGTTCTTTTTCCTACGGCTCACTTACATCACATTCTAGTCACACGACAAATTTCATTGAGAAATATTATTGTTTGCTATGTCAAATCTAAGGAAAACATCCGTTTTGGACACTTTCGGGCGCAATTAAGTGCCCGTTTTGCAATCTCTTGGTTTCGGGTTAGCGACGCTAGATTTTATTCCATAACTAAGCTTCATTTAACTTATAATGACTAACTAAACTCATTTCGTGTCATAAAAATTACATTAGGCTAACCGTTTCACTTCTCAAAGCTCTAACGGCACTATATTGTGCATAACTTGCACAATTTTTATCGGATTCGATTCGTTCCAAAACCTATGGTTTTCTATGGTTCCTAGGCATCATTTGAGATGTAGAACACCCCCAAATAAGCCAAATATGGTCAGGTCTCCTCTAGCTCAAATTTGAGCTCGGAAATCACATTTTTTTTTGTCTATAACAATGCCTTTGCAACTCTAAACACCTCTCTAACTTTTCTAACCTCTTTAAGGCTTAAAATTGGTTTCAAAACCATCAAATTTTAAGGTCTAACTACTGCCCTACAAGTCTCTAATACATACATAGGTCTAATTTGGTCATTAGAGTGCTCAAAATTCACTCAAGACTTTTCTCAATCACTTGGTGTGCAATAACCACCATTTTCGGTTCTATTTTTTAGGGTGAGTATAACAGCCCTTATACATCATTTCAAGGCATCAATTACACACAACAATCATCTCTCATGAGTCCATAACACTCACATGAAGTTCTAGCAAGATTTAAAAGCAATATCCCAACATGAATCAACAACAACTTCACAAACAAGCTGTCAACACATTCTGGTTCTGTTTCAGCAGAAAATTAAAACAATCAAGCTGAAATCTTACTTGATTCTTTGCTTAGGGAGTTGAGAGGAGTCTAAGAAGGATGTTTGAGGGCTTGGAAGGCAACTTGGGTGGTGATTCTTCTCCCTTCTTTCCTGGCCGACCAGCTTCCTCGCGATTTCTGCCTGGGTCGCGTCTGGGTCTGTTTCGCTTGCTGTTTGCGTTCGTTTCTGCTCTGTTTCTGCTCGACCAACAGCTGGTGTCTCTTCTCCTTCGTGTCTCCTCCCTTTCCCCTTCCTTTGCTGCCTAGTTTGCTGCAGCTCACGGCCAGGAGTTTCTTCTCTCGCGATCTACTCTTGGGCGAGCTGTCCTGCGCGTCTGGTTCTGCTTCTGCTTCCACGTCTGGACTGTTTTGGTTCAGCTGCTGCCTTCTTGCTCGACCAGCAGCCCCTTACTTCTCTTCTCTTGGTTCTTCTCTCATGGTTCAGGGCTGAAACACTTGCTGGTCTCTCTCTCTCTCACGGTTCTTCTCGACTCTTCTCGGTTGGTGACTGTTGATGACTGAATGAGCTGAAATTTCTGCTGAAAAATCAGCTAAGTGTTGGCTTATATACTCATCAACTATTGTTATTTACATCTTGCCCCAACTCTCTTTAATTTCATTCTCATCTCCTTTTCTTGAAGCTCTCTCACGGCAACACCCCTCTTGGTCTCCCGTGTTTAATTCGTTTCTCGTTTGATTTTAAATCTCGTCTCGCTAGAATTTATTTTTAAAAAAGCTAAGCTTATTTTATTAATCTTGATTCTCTCTTTTTAATTGAATTTTAATTCGATGATTCTTTACTAAAATCTTGGATCTCCTAACTTGGATTTCCATTGGGACGTTACTAAACTTTTTAATACGACGAATTTCGTCGTATTTGAAATGAATAAATTTTGGAGGCTATGAAATTAAATCAATTAAACATTGAGAGTTATATATTATCTCTCGAACTTAATTTCTAACGTTGGGACTTTAGCAGTCGGAGCTAGGAGTTTACAATCCTCGGTGTCCTAACGATGCCATCGGGAGGAAAAAACATCACGGTTTGATTTTCCAACGTTCGATTTGCCAAAAACGTTAGCTATGGCCTCGGTCGTGTGAGTCTAATGCCAATAGGTGGGCGGGCTGCGGTGGTCTAGGCGTGGTGTGAAGCCTTCTTGGTGGGCATCGTTGCTCCGTTTCGATGACCCTTCGATGCCCATTGTGGGGGAAAAGCATCACGGTTGGATTTTCCAATGCTCTCCTCATCGAAAACGTTAGCTATGGCCTCGGTCGTGTGAGTCTAACGGCAGTTGGCCTCGGTGTTTGAGTCCAACGACAGTAGGTGGGCGGGCTGCGGTGGTCTAGGCGTGGTGTGAAGCCTTCTTGGTGGGCATCGTTGCTCCGTTTCGATGACCCTTCGATGCCCATTGTGGGGGAAAAGCATCACGGTTGGATTTTCCAACGTTCGACTTGCCGAAAACGTTAGCTGTGGCCTCGGTCGTGTGAGTCTAACGCCAATAGGTGGGCGGGCTGCGGTGGTCTAGGCGTGGTGTGAAGCCTTCTTGGTGTGCATCGCTGCTCCTGCTCGGTGACCCTTCGATGCCCATTGTGGGGGCGATAAGCATTGCGCTTGGATTTGTCAAGGTTCGGCTTGCCGAAAATCGTTAGCTACGGCCTCGGTCGTGTGCTACTAACGCTTAATAGGTGGGCTAGGCTGCGGTGGTCTGGGTGTGGTGGTGAAGCCTTCTCGGTGGGCATCGCTGCTCTTTCTCGGTCACCCTTCGATGCCCATTGTGGGGGCAACAAGCATTGCGCTCGGATTTGCCAAGGTTCGGCTTGCCGAAAACGTTAGCTATGGCCTCGGTCGTGTGCTGCTAACGCCAATAGGTGGGCTGGGCTGCGGTGGTCTGGGCGTGGTGGTGAAGCCTTCTTGGTGTGCATCGCTCGGTGACCCTTCGATGCCCATTGTGGGGCGATAAGCATTGCGCTTGGATTTGCCAATGCTTTACTCATCGAAAACGTTAGCTATGGCCTCGGTCGTGTGAGTCTAACGGCAGTTGGCCTCGGTGTTTGAGTCCAACGACAGTAGGTGGGTTGGCTGCGGTTGTCTAGGCGTGGTGTGAAGCCTTCTTGGTGGGTATTGTTGCTCCGTTTCGATGACCCTTCGATGCCCATTGTGGGGGAAAAGCATCACGGTTGGATTTTCCAATGTTCGACTTGCCGAAAATGTTAGCTGTGGCCTCGTGTAAACCCCTAGCTTCGACTTATAAAGTCCCAACGTTAGAAGCTAAATTAGGGAGATAATATAACTCTCTACATTTAATAAATTGGTAGTCATGGCCTCAGAAAGTATTAAATTAAGAATACGACGAAAATCGTCAACTATAAAAGTTTAGTAGCGTGTCAATAAAATCCAAGTTAAGATTTTAAAATAGTGGTCAATGATAATTCAAATTAAAAAAATTCGATTAAAAAGAGAGAGTTAAGATCAATAAGTCAAGCTTGACATTTAAGATAAATACTAACGAGACGAAAATTTAAATCGAATAGAAACGGAAGAGATACGGAAGAATATTGAGGGGTGTGGCCATGAAAGAGTAATAAGACAATGAGTTAAAATGAAAATTTAAAAAGAAATGGGGCAAGATGAAATTAATACAAGTTGATGACTATATAAACAAGACTTAAGCTGAAATTTTTCAGCAAAACACATCCCCTTTCAGTCACAGCCGAGAAGCTTCGCGAGAGAGAAAGAGAGAAGTGATCAGCGTGAGCCAAGGAAGGAACCAGAAAAGAAGAAGAGAAGCAACCAGTAGCAAGGAGATTAAGTGGCTGCTGGTCGAGCAAGAGACAGCAGCTGAACCAAAACAGTTCAGACGTGGAAGCAGAAGCAGAACCAGACGAGCAGAACAACTTGCGCAAGGGCTGTTCACGAATGGGGGATTTCTGGCCGTGAACTGCAGCATCTGGGCAGCAAAGGAAGAGGATAAGGAGGAGACACGAAGAAGAGGGAGCACCAGCAGCTGCTGGTCGTGAGAAACAGAGCAGAAACGCGAGCAGAACTGAAGCAGATTCGCGCGAGCCAAGGACGCGACGAGGCTGGTCGGCCAGGAAAGAAAGGAGAGGAATGACCACCCAAGTTGCCTTCCAAGCCCTCAAACGTCCTTCCAAGACTCTCCTCAACTCCCTAAGCTAAGAACCAAGTAAAATTTCAACTTGGTTTTCTTTAAATTTCTGCTGAAACAGAAATGAAGATAGTGACAGCCTCTTGTTGTAGTTGTTGTTGATTTGGTTGGTTAGATTGCTTTTAAACCTTAATAGAACCTTATATGATTGTTATAAAATCATAAGTGATGAGTTTTGAGTGTAATTGCTGTCATAAAATGATGTAAATGGGCTGTCATACCCTCCCTCAAAGTAGAAACCGAAAATGGTGTTTTATGCACACCATGTAGTTGATAAAAGTTTTGAGTGAAATTTGAGCATTTAAATGACCAAGTTAGATTTATGTATGTATTAGAGACTTGAAGGGCAGTAGTTAGACCTTGAAATTAGATGGTTTTGAAACCAATTTTGAGCCTTAAAGAGGTTAGAAAAGTTAAAAGAGTTGTTAGAGTTGCAAAAGGGAATGTTGTAGTAAAAAATGTGATTTCCGAGCTCAAATTTGAGCTAGAGGAGACCTGACCATATCTGACTTATTTGGGAGTGTTCTACACCTCAAATGATGCCTAGGAACCATAGAAAACCATAGGTTTTGGAACGGATCGAATCCGATAAAAATTGTGCAAGTTATGCACAAAATAGTGACGTTAGAGCTCTGAGAAGTGAAACGGCTATCCTAACGCAATCCTTATTGCATGAAATGAGTTTAGTTTGTCATTATTAGTTAAATGAAGCTTAGTTATGGAAGAAAAACTAGCGTCGCTAATCCGAAACGAAAAGTTTATAAAACGTGCATTAAAAAGTGCCCGGAAGTGTCCAAAACGGGCGTTTTCCTTAGATTTGATCTAGCAAACGATAATATTTTTCAACGAAATTTGACGTATGACTAGAATGTGAGATAAGTGAACCGTAGAAAAAAGAACGAAGGAAAACGGAGCCCCGATCAGCATGTTATCACCTGTTCTGTTATGGGCTATAAGTTGAGAATTAAAAATGTGATTTTTCGTTTTAGGCCTCTAACAAGTAAACGGACCGCGTGGGGGTATCCCTAGGGGTCCAAAACTAAAAATTTTGCACAAAAAATTAGGATTTGAGAGTCTCGGTTGAATTAAATACGAGTTAGGAAGTATATAGAGAAAAATAAGTATAGTTTAGACTTTCCTAATTATTAGTTGAGAATTGAGGTTTGATATTAACAATGATGAGAAAATGTTGTGTAGGTGACGAGCGCGTGAGCAGCGTCCAGGAGCCTCGTCGAGACGCTTGACGCGGAGCGACGCGGCCTTGAGGTAAGTGGTTTGCCACTTAAGATCTTTTCAAATTGTTATACTAATTCTTGATTGTAGTAAATGAATGTGTAACTAAGAAATAAATGACATTGAAAATGATGATTAATACTAAGAGTGAAGTCTAAGCATATAGATTTTTATGAAATCTATATGGTACTAGAAACGAATACTAAATTGCCATAGAAAGAGTAAAATGAGAAACTTTTTAGAAGCGTTAAAAACTAGAAAGTTTTGT
>CM034470.1:27328494-27333494 GCA_019925255.1 Litchi chinensis
TTTGCAGCCACTTTGGTGCCCAACTTGGGCACAAGTGTGCCTAGTTGGTGCACGTCGGTGCTGAAAAGGCACCGAAATATGGAAATCTTAAAATTTCACCGAGTAAACCTCACTTTGGCCCATACAATGTATACATCATAATTTAATGTGAGATTTTAGGGATTTTTCCTTGCAATCAAAATCCATTTTTGACGTTGTTTCTATTTTTTATGACTTTTCCTGTTTTATAGCTTCAAAAAAAAAAAAAAAAATACTTTCCATGCTCAAAACGTTTCGAAACTTGTTCTCCATGTTGCTTACATTATTCCTAACATCTCTGCAAAAGATCACATCAAAATTCAAAAGTTGGTTCTGCAGCCACTTCGGTGCCCAACATTGGCACAAGTGTGCCCAGTTGCTGCACGTCGGTGCTGAAAATGAGCCGGAATATGGAAATCTTAAAATTTCTCCGAGCAAGCCTCATTTTTGCCTACACAATGTATACATCATAATTTATTTTGAGATTTTAGGGATTTTTCCATGCAATCAAAATCCCTTTTTGACATTTTTTCTATTTTTTATGATTTTTTTCCGTTTTCTCGCTTCAAAAAATAAAAAAAATACTTCCCGTGCTAAAAAATTTTTCAAATTTTTTGTCAATGTAGATTACATTATTCTTAGCATCTCTGCAAAAAATCTCATCAAAATTCGAAGAATTGAATTTTTTAGGGGGGGTGTGACAACTCAAGCATATCAATGTCTCCTCGTGGCACTCCTGCAATGTCTTTAAAACCTCTTTATGGGGGAGGTGCTTGGCTGCCCACCAGCAGCCAAGGCCTTGGCCAGGCCTCCCCCCCGTTCCTCCCACACCACTCCATTAGCTTGGTGTGGGGGGCACGTTGGCAACGGGCGTGCCCATCGGTCCGACCACCCTCGGTCGGTCCGGTGGCCCGTCCGGCGGCCACCCGGTGCGGAAAAAATCGGAAAGTGGGAAAAATTTGAACGGCGCGGTGCGTTCGATGTTCGGTGACCCGAATACATATAATATACATTTAGTTATCAAAAGACAGGCCTTGGGCCTTGGGGCTCTTAGGGCTCCCTTTGCCGAAACCTCCATGCTTACCGCCCCTTCTAAAAATCCCATGCAAATTTTGATTTTTCCCGATATTTCATAACACTCGGGAATATGCCCGTTTTCAAAACAAGCCAAAATTGCAAAAAGAGGCTACTCTGTGCCTCGGATCCGTGCGCTCGAGGGCAGCGTGCGTGCTGCGCCTAGCGGCCAAAGCATGGCCGCGCGTGCGCTGTTGCCTGGCAGCCTGGGCCATGTGCGCATTGCTACCTGGTAGCCTAGCCGCATGGGTGCGCTGCTGCTGCCTGGCAGCGCGGGCCGCGCGCGCGCTGCTCCCTAGCAACCTGGGCAGCACGCGCACAAAATGGCCGGAATATGGAAATCTTAAAATTTCTCCGAGCAAACCTCATTTTCGCCAACACAATGTATACATCATAATTCAATTTGAGATTTTAAGGATTTTTCCATGCAATCAAAATCCGTTTTTGACCTTTTTTCTATTTTTTATGATTTTTCCCGTTTTATCGCTTTAAAAAATAAAAAAAATATTTTCTGTGCTCAAAAATTTTTCGAATTTTTTGTCAATGTAGATTACATTATTCTTAGCATCTCTGTAAAAAATCTCATCAAAATTCGAGGAATTGAATTTTTTAGGGGGGGTGTGACAACTCAAGCATTTCAATGTTTCCTCGTGGCACTCTTGTAATGTCTTTAAAACCTCTTTAGGGGGGAGGTGCTTGGCTGCCCACCAGCAGCCAAGGCCTTGGCCAAGCCTCCCCCCCGTTCCCCCCACACCATTAGCTTGGTGTGGGGGGCACGTGGGCAACGGGCGTGCCCATCGGTCCGACCACCCTAGGTCGGTCCGGTGGCCCGTCCGGCGGCCACCCGGTGCAAAAAAAATCGAAAAGTGGAAAAAAATTCGAACGGCGCGGTGCGTTCGATGTAGCCTATCCTCGGTGTCCTAACGATGCCATCGGGAGGGAAAAGCATCACGGTTTGATTTTCCAACGTTCGACTTGCCGAAAACGTTAGCTATGGCCTCGGTCGTGTGAGTCTAACGCCAATAGGTCGGCGAGCTGCGGTGGTCTAGGCGTGGCGTGAAGCCTTCTTGGTGGGCATCGTTGCTCCGTTTCGATGACCCTTGGATGCCCATTGTGGGGGAAAAGCATCACGGTTGGATTTTCCAACGTTCGACTTGCCGAAAACGTTAGCTGTGGCCTTGGTCGCGTGAGTCTAACGCCAATAAGCGGGCGGGCTGCGATGGTCTAGGCGTGGTGTGAAGCCTTCTTGGTGTGCATCGCTGCTCCTTCTCGGTGACCCTTCGATGCCCATTGTGGGGGCGACAAGCATTACGCTTGGATTTGCCGATGCTCTACTCATTCGAAAACGTTAGCTATGGCCTCGGCCGTGTGAGTCTGACGGCAGTTGGCCTCGGTGTTTGAGTCCAACGACAGTAGGTGGGTTGGGTGCGGTTGTCTAGGCGTGGTGTGAAGCCTTCTTGGTGTGCATCGCTGCTCTTTCTCGGTCACCCTTCGATGCCTATTGTGGGGGCGATTAGCATTGCGCTTGGATTTGCCAAGGTTCGGCTTGCCGAAAACGTTAGCTACGGCCTCGGTCGTGTGCTGCTAACGCTAATAGGTGGGCTGGGCTGCGGTGGTCTGGGCGTGGTGGTGAAGCCTTCTCGGTGTGCATCGCTCGGTGACCCTTCGACGTCCATTACAGGGGAAAAACATTACGTTTGGATTTTTCGATGCTCTACTCATTCGAAAACGTTAGCTATGGCCTCGGCCGTGTGAGTCTAGCAGTAGGTGGGTTGGCTGCGGTTGTCTAGGCGTGGTGTGAAGCCCCCGTGGTGTTCGTCGGCGCTCCTTTGATTTTCGTTGCCTTTCGCGTCTAGCGGTGCTGGTGTGGCCTTTCTCGATGTTTCCGCATGCTCGATGATGCTAGTCGTCGTTGGGTTGCGGTTCGTTTGGTTAGGTTATCTCTAAGTGTACGCAACGGACGTATGAGTGGTGTTTGGATGGCATAGGCTTGCAGGCTCCTTGCTTGTGCAACGAACTGTGAGCCATCCATTCTTTTCACGATTTCTCCAAGCACGATCGTCGTCTTGCGGGTTAGACCGATATCCTGTGTTGCTTACCGACGGAATGGAATTTGCTCGGATTCATGTCTTCATCCTCCCGACGCCTTTTAGGTCGTCGGGTGGACGAGGAGCCTGCCCCGTGCTCCACGCATGCCTCCCTTCGTCGAGTGGCTGTCGTGGCTCGTGGGGTTGTGCTCGTTCTCTCGGATGCGGATCGTAATGTGCGGGCGAGGGGTCACGACCTCTGTTAGTCCAAACGATGCCTTTGTCGATACGACACGAACGACGGTCGTTCTCGTCTTGGCTCCGGAGTCGCACGGCTTCGTGAGATTTCATGCGAGCATCGGCGTCGCGAAGGAATGCTACCTGGTTGATCCTGCCAGTAGTCATATGCTTGTCTCAAAGATTAAGCCATGCATGTGTAAGTATGAACTAATTCAGACTGTGAAACTGCGAATGGCTCATTAAATCAGTTATAGTTTGTTTGATGGTACCTGCTACTCGGATAACCGTAGTAATTCTAGAGCTAATACGTGCACCGAACCCCGACTTCCGGAAGGGATGCATTTATTAGATAAAAGGTCGACGCGGGCTTCGCCCGTTGCTCTGATGATTCATGATAACTCGACGGATCACACGGCCATCGTGCCGGCGACGCATCATTCAAATTTCTGCCCTATCAACTTTCGATGGTAGGATAGAGGCCTACTGTTAGACCCTCACTGCTTGGCATAGGGAAACATGCTAAGCACGGCTTGGTGGGGTGGTGCCAAGCCAAGGACGGCATGTCGGAGCATGTCGTGGATGCTAGCGGACTAGCATGGAAGAGAGCCAAGCATGTTGGGTGGCATGACTTAGGCAGCAACAGGCAAGCAACATGAACATCGTGCGTGGGTGTCCGCACGAAGCATAAGCAACAGGCTGTCAAGACAGGGGCAGCAAGGCGCAGGGGCGCTGGGCACAACTCAGGCAGTGTGCAAGGGCAGTGGCGTGCAGGCAGCATGCAGCGCAAGCAGGCGCAGCACAGGCAGTGTGCGTGCAGGGGCACAAGCGCGCAGCGCAGGGAGCATGCAGTGCAGGCAGCGCGCAGCACAGGCAGTGTGCGTGCAGGGGCACAAGCGCGCAGCGCAGGGAGCATGCAGTGCAGGCAGCGCGCAGCACAGGCAGTGTGCGTGCAGGGGCACAGCGCGCAGCACAGGCAGCTTGCAACACAGGCAGCGCACAGCACAGGCAGTATGCGTGCAGTGGCACTGGCGAGCAGCACAGGCAGTGTGCATGCAGGGACTTGGGCGTGCAACACATGCAGATTGCGGGCAGTTTGGGGGCTTGCAATGAACTGTGCATGGCAGCATGAGTATCAGCCGAGGGGACTGACCAAGCCAAGCTGAGGCAAAGCAAGGCAATGTGTGGGCAGTAAGGCCATGGGCAGCAAGTGTCAGGTAAGACAGTTATCAGTTGGGGCTGAGTCTTGTGAACTTGTTGGCAGCATGGTGTATTTGCATGGCACGTGTGGGCATGGGCAGGCAGATACACTCACACATGTGGGACAGTTATGGGCGGTTATCTCATGTAGACAGTGGATGCAGTTTGATACTGGGCAGTTGTGTGGCAGTTATTGGGTGGTAACTGCTGGTTTGCTTATGTGTAAAATGCTGGTTGGTGCTAGCACAGTTAGGCAGTTGGGCTTGTCAACTGCAACCTGTATAAATATGTTGTTTGTAGGCTGAAATAAGTTGTTGTTGCTGTTGTTGAAAATGTGAGCGGACTCACTTGGGCTGTTGCCTTGTAATCTTGTGTATTGTTTCCTGATTCAATAAAAGAGAGAGTTGAGTTGGGTTGGAGGCGGACCTCCGTAAACTTGTTGTC
>CM034470.1:27340994-27350994 GCA_019925255.1 Litchi chinensis
GCGTGCGTGCTGCGCCTGGCGGCAAAAGACTGGCTGCGCGCGCTGCCCAGCTTGCCAGGCCAGGCCTCCCCCCCGTTCCCCCCACACCACTAGCTTGGTGTGGGGGGCACGTGGGCAACGGGCGTGCCCATCGGTCCGACCACCCTCGGTCGGTCAGGTGGCCCGTCCGGCGGCCACCCGGTGCAAAAAAAATCGAAAAGTGGAAAAAAATTCGAATGGCGCGGTGCGTTCGATGTAGCCTATCCTCGGTGTCCTAACGATGCCATCGGGAGGGAAAAGCATCACGGTTTGATTTTCCAACGTTCGACTTGCTGAAAACGTTAGCTATGGCCTCGGTCGTGTGAGTCTAACGCCAATAGGTGGGCGGGCTGCGGTGGTCTAGGCGTGGTGTGAAGCCTTCTTGGTGGGCATCGTTGCTCCATTTCGATGACCCTTGGATGCCCATTGTGGGGGAAAAGCATCACGGTTGGATTTTCCAACGTTCGACTTGCCGAAAACGTTAGCTGTGGCCTCGGTCGCGTGAGTCTAACGCCAATAGGTGGGCGGGCTGCGGTGGTCTAGGCGTGGTGTGAAGCCTTCTTGGTGGGCCTCGTTGCTCCGTTTCGATGACCCTTGGATGCCCATTGTGGGGGAAAAGCATCACAGTTGGATTTTCCAACGTTCGACTTGCCGAAAACGTTAGTTGTGGCCTCGGTCGCGTGAGTCTAACGCCAATAGGCGGGCGGGCTGCGGTGGTCTAGGCGTGGTGTGAAGCCTTCTTGGTGTGCATCGCTGCTCCCTCTCGGTGACCCTTCGATGCCCATTGTGGGGGTGACAAGCATTACGCTTGGATTTGCCGATGCTCTACTCATTCGAAAACGTTAGCTATGGCCTCGGCCGTGTGAGTCTGACGGCAGTTGGCCTCGGTGTTTGAGTCCAACGACAGTAGGTGGGTTGGGTGCGGTTGTCTAGGCGTGGTGTGAAGCCTTCTTGGTGTGCATTGCTGCTCTTTCTCGGTCACCGTTCGATGCCCACTGTGGGGGTGATTAGCATTGCGCTTGGATTTGCCAAGGTTCGGCTTGCCGAAAACGTTAGCTACGGCCTCGGCCGTGTGCTGCTAACGCCAATAGGTGGGCTGGGCTGCGGTGGTCTGGGCGTGGTGGTGAAGCCTTTTCGGTGTGCATCGCTCGGTGACCCTTCGACGTCCATTACGGGGGAAAAACATTACGTTTGGATTTTTCGATGCTCTACTCATTCGAAAACGTTAGCTATGGCCTCGGCCGTGTGAGTCTAGCAGTAGGTGGGTTGGCTGCGGTTGTCTAGGCGTGGTGTGAAGCCCCCGTGGTGTTCGTCGGCGCTCCTTTGATTTTCGTTGCCTTTCGCGTCTAGCGGTGCTTGTGTGGCCTTTCTCGATGTTTCCGCATGCTCGATGATGCTAGTCGTCGTTGGGTTGCGGTTCGTTTGGTTGGGTCATCGCTAAGTGTACGCAACGGACGTATGAGTGGTGTTTGGATGGCATGGGCTTGCAGGCTCTTTGCTTGTGCAACGAATTGTGAGCCATCCATTCTTTTCATGATTTCCCCAAGCACGATCGTCGTCTTGCGGGTTAGACCGATATCCTGTATTGCTTACCGACGGAATGGAATTTGCTCGGATTCATGTCTTCATCCTCCCGGTGCCTTTTAGGTCGTCGGGTGGATGAGGAGCCTGCCCCGTGCTCCACGCATGCCTCCCTTCGTCGAGTGGCTGTCGTGGCTCGTGGGGTTGTGCTCGTTCTCTCGGATGCGGATCGTAATGTGGGGGCGAGGGGTCACGACCTCCGTTCGTCCGAACGATGCCTTTGTCGATACGACACGAACGACGGTCGTTCTCGTCTTGGCTCCGGAGTCGCACGGCTTCGTGAGATTTCATGCGAGCGTCGGCGTCGTGAAGGAATGCTACCTGGTTGATCCTGCCAGTAGTCATATGCTTGTCTCAAAGATTAAGCCATGCATGTGTAAGTATGAACTAATTCAGACTGTGAAACTGCGAATGGCTCATTAAATCAGTTATAGTTTGTTTGATGGTACCTGCTACTCGGATAACCGTAGTAATTCTAGAGCTAATACGTGCACCGAACCCCGACTTCCGGAAGGGATGCATTTATTAGATAAAAGGTCGACGCGGGCTTCGCCCGTTGCTCTGATGATTCATGATAACTCGACGGATCGCACGGCCATCGTGCCGGCGACGCATCATTCAAATTTCTGCCCTATCAACTTTCGATGGTAGGATAGAGGCCTACTGTTAGACCCTCACTGCTTGGCATAGGGAAAAATGCTAAGCACGGCTTGGTGGGGTGGTGCCAAGCCAAGGACGGCATGTCGGAGCATGTCGTGGATGCTAGCGGACTAGCATGGAAGAGAGCCAAGCATGTTGGGTGGCATGACTTGGGCAGCAACAGGCAAGCAACATGAACATCGTGCGTGGGTGTCCGCACGAAGCATAAGCAACAGGCTGTCAAGACAGGGGCAGCAAGGCGCAGGGGCGCTGGGCACAACTCAGGCAGTGTGCAAGGGCAGTGGCGTGCAGGCAGCATGCAGCTCAAGCAGGCGCGCAGCACAGGCAGTGTGCGTGCAGGGGCACAAGCGCGCAGCACAGGGAGCATGCAGTGCAGGCAGCGCGCAGCACAGACAGTGTGCGTGCAGGGGCACAGGCGCGCAGCACAGGCAGCTTGCAACACAGGCAGCGCACAGCACAGGCAGTATGCGTGCAGTGGCACTGGCGAGCAGCACAGGCACTGTGCATGCAGGGACTTGGGCGTGCAACACATGCAGATTGCGGGCAGTTTGGGGGCTTGCAATGAACTGTGCATGGTAGCATGAGTATCAGCCGAGGGGACTGACCAAGCCAAGCTGAGGCAAAGCAAGGCAATGTGTGGGCAGTAAGGCCATGGGCAGCAAGTGTCAGGTAAGACAGTTATCAGTTGGGGCTGAGTCTTGTGAACTTGTTGGCAGCATGGTGTATTTGCATGGCACGTGTGGGCATGGACAGGCAGATACACTCACACATGTGGGACAGTTATGGGCGGTTATCTCATGTAGACAGTGGATGCATCTGATACTGGGCAGTTGTGTGGCAGTTATTGGGTGGTAACTACTGGTTTGCTTATGTGTAAAACGCTGGTTGGTGCCAGCACAGTTAGGCAGTTGGGCTTGTCAACTGCAACTTGTATTTATATGTTGTTTGTAGGCTGAAATAGGCTGCTGACCAGAACCAGATCAGAGTTTTGGTTGTTGTTGCTGTTATTGAAAAAGTGAGCGGACTCACTTGGGCTGTTGCCTTGTAATCTTGTGTATTGTTTCCTGATTCAATAAAAGAGAGAGTTGAGTTGGGTTGGGGGCGGACCCCCGTAAACTTGTTGTCTTCTGTGCCTTCTTGTTATTATTATGTGCTGTTTTGTGTAGTGCATTGTGTGCAGGAATTGCTTGGCAGGCAGCAGGCGAAATTGCAGGTACACAAGGGTGTTGGGCTGTTCCAGATTTACAGCAGGCTGTGTTGGGGCAGAGCAGGCTGTGTGGGGGCTTGACAGGCTGTGTTGGTGCACAGTTTCGTGGAAATCAGTGGCAGCAGCAAACTACACTGTTTGGTGGCAGTGTGTGTGGGTGTTAGGCTGGCTAGGAAGGGCATTTCTAGCGCTAGCACGCTGAAAATTCTTAGGCAAAAAGTAGGCGTGTGACAGTTGGTATCAGAGCACGGTTGAAAGACTGGTTGTGTAATTCTGTGTGAAAATGACCCTTACAGATGCGAAAGAGAGGATCAGTAGGTTGGAACAAATTGTTGGAGAGCCTCCACAGGGGTATGGGGATCTTGCAACAGTGACTATCGAAAATTCTGAGAGGATTCTTACACTGCAAACAACACTTTCAGACTTTGTACAGGAAGTGGAAAGCAGGCTGGGAAATGTGAGAATGGAGAACTCAGAAGTGGTGGATGGTCTAAGGGCTCGGATCAGTTCTATGGAGGATGAAATCAGACTGTTGAGAAGGGCAGTGGTTCAGCCTCATGAGGAGGGGACTATTTCGAAGATTAAAGTTCCAGAGCCGAAGCACTTCGATGGCAGTAGGAATGCCAAGGAGTTGGAAAACTTTCTGTGGGATATGGAGCAATATTTTCGGGCTGCTAGGATACCAGTGGGGGAACAGGTATCCATAACCAGCATGTACTTGTGCAAGGATGCAAAGTTATAGTGGCGAACTAGGATGGCAGACGATCTTAGTGCAGGCAGACCGAGAATTGAGACTTGGGAGTCTCTGAAAAAGGAGTTGAAGGATCAATTCCTGCCTTGTAACACTTCGTGACAGGACCCTTCCCAGACCATATCTAAGCTCTCGTCTGGAGGATCCTGCCGGGCACTTCAACGGATTCCTCGAAGCCGACTCGTCGGATCGAAGACATCTGGGAAGCGAACCCTATCTTTCTGTATCCGGTTTACTCGTTAAAACTTAGTGATTTGAGTTTATCTATTACTGGTTGGGAGGAATAAACCTTTTGGTTTAATTCTATTTCAATTTCATTTTTAAAATTTCGGCAGCATAACAGCTGCGTTTTTTATAAACCAAAAATTTCACCTGTAAGGAAAACAACACTTCGACTATTTCTGAACACCTCCCAACTTCTTTAATTCTCAATCATGCATCATTCATCACAATTTCATAAGCATAAACAATTCATAAGATTCATAAGTGCACCATATGTATAAATGCAAGAATAGTTATCACTTTTACAATTCCTACATCATTTAAATTCAAAATATACACAATTAATTACATATACAAAATATATCCCAGTGTCTTGCGCGATTGCCCACCTATAGATGTATATATACAAAGCAAAAGTCGGTCTCGTCCGGCGGTGGCACGAAATGAAAACAAACAAGCTACAAAACGAACAACAAGTTAATGCGATAACATCATAGGATATCATATCACACATACTAGCATACAATTTACAAGTCTTAAAATTTTCTTTAAAACTCTTCCATGTGTATCCTTGACTCATTCTAACCATCACGGGCGATTATAACTAACGCCAACGTGAAGCTTACTAATGCATCTCAACCACTACGTTACGGAATTTACTGCATCGTACGTAGGGCGCTAAATTATTCACTGAACAACTACAATGCAGAATTCTCTGCATCGCAAATGTAGTGCTAAATCTCTAGACAACTACGAGCGGAATTTACTGCATCGCTTCGTAGCGCTAACTGTCAACTAACCAACTACGTTACGGAATTGTCTGCATCGCAACGTAGCGCTATACTTTTCTGTTACAGTGAGCGATTACGGACGAAATTCTCTGCATCGTCACGTAATGCTAATTCTTATGATTCCTAAAGCGTACACATGGGTTTTCATATTACTTTTCTTTGAGTGCAAAAGTACAAACTCACTAATTTGAAAATCTTGAAAGCTTTCTTAGTTCATTTTCTCTACATACAACTCATAATAATTTTCTAGAATCATATGGATTACATAGGAATCCATACGCTTAACTTTTAACTATATCATTATATATTATTTCCGATTTCCTTTATTACATAGCTACTATAGTCATTTAACATCATCAAGAATTTGCATGACAATTTAAAAAGCTATTAAGTGGTGAACCACTTACCTCAAGGCCACGTCAAGCGTCTCGACGAGGCTCCTGGACGCCGCTCACACGCTCGTCACCTACACAACATGATTTTATCATTACTATTAACAAAAACCTCCATTTCTCAACTATATGTTAAAATTCTCAACTATGCCCAATTCTCTCTATATAGCTCCTAACTTGTTTCTAATTCAACCGAGACTCTCAAATCCCGATTTTTGTAGAAAATTTTTAGTTTTGGACCCCTAGGGATATCCCCACACGGTCCGTTTACTTGTCGAAGGCTTAAAACGAAAAAAAAAACATTTTTAATTCAAGTGGACAGCCCTTGACAGAATAGGTGATAACCTGCTGCTCGGGGCTCCGTTTTCCTTCGTTCTTTTTCCTATGGCTCACTTATATCACATTCTAGTCACACGACAAATTTCATTGAGAAATATTATCGTTTGCTAAGTCAAATCTAATGAAAACGCCCGTTTTGGACACTTTCGGGCGTAATTTAATGCACGTTTTGCAAACTCTTGGTTTCGGGTTAGCGACACTAGATTTTCTTCCATAACTAAACTTCATTTAACTAATAATGACTAACCACACTCATTTCAAGCCATAAAAATTGTATTAAGCTAGCCGTTTCACTTCTCAAAGCTCTAACGGCACTATTTTGTGCATAACTTGTACAATTTTTATCGGATTCGATCCGTTCCAAAACCTATGGTTTTCTATGGTTCCTAGGCATCATTTGAGGTGTAGAACACCCCCAAATAAGCCAAATATGGTCAGGTCTTCTCTAGCTCAAATTTGAGCTCGGGAATCCACTTTTTTTGGCTACAACAATGCCTTTGAAATTTCTAAACACTTCTCTAAATTTTCCTAACCTCTTTGAGGCTTTAAATTGGTTTCAAAACCATCAAATTTTAAGTTCTAACTACTGCCCTACAAGTTTCTAATACATACTTAAATCTCTCTTGGTCATTAGAGTGCTCAAAATTCACTCAAGACTTTTCTCAATCACTTGGTGTGCAATAACCACCATTTTCGGTTCTATTTTTGAGGGTGGGTATAACAGCCCTTATACGTCATTTTAAGGCATCAATTACACACAACAATCATCTCTCATGAGTCCATAACACTCACATGAGGTTCTAGCAAGATTTAAAAGCAATCTAATCCACCAAATCAATCAACACAACAACAACAACAATAGTTGTCACAATTTATGCAGAATTGAAAGGGAAATAGGTTGTGCTCTTACTTGATGCTTGTTTGGAGGGTTTGAATGACTTGTAAGATGCCTAAAGGGAAGGGTGTTAGAGTGTGGAAGCTGCCTAGAGGTCATTCCTTCTCTTTTCCTTCCTGGGTGACCAGCCCCTGCAGTCGTTCTTGACTCGCGCGAATCTGCTTCGGTTCTGTTTCTGCTCACGCCTGGTCTGCCCTTCTATTCCTTCCACGACCAGTAGCTGCTGGTGTTCCTTCTTCTCCCCTTCCTCTCTCGTTTGGACAGTAAGCTGCAGCACACGCCAGCAGCTTCTTTCCTCGCAACCACCTGCAGTTCGGCCTCTCTTCTTCCACGCGATCTGCAGCTACTGCCTCACGATTCCAACAGCTTCTTTGTTTCTGTCGAGCACTTCTGCTATAGCCTCACAACTACAACTGCTGGCCCTTTCTCCTTTCACGAAATCTGTTCTGCCTTGGGTGATGCACGATTATTGTTTCTGGTTTCAGTTCCAACAGCTTCACGAGTCTTCTCGCTTCTTCTCTTGCTTTCTCGGTTAATGACTGAATGGGCTGTGTTTGCTGAAATAATTTCAGCCCAAGTGTCATTTATATACTAAAGTTACTTCTTCTAATTACATTCAAGCCCCATCTTCTTTTTATTTCCATTTCAACTCATGGTCTTGTTAGTCTTTCATGGCAACACCCTTCTTAGTTCTTCCGTATTTATTTCGTTTCTTACTTGATTTAATTTTCATCTCGTTAGTATTTATTTTAAAACGTCAAGCTTATTTTATAAATCCTGGCTCTCCCTTTTTAAATCGAATTTTAATTCGATTATCCTTTACTAAAATCTTGGATTTCCTAACTTGGATTTTCATTGGGAAGTTACTAAACTTTTTAATATGACGAATTTCGTCGTATTCTAAATGAATATATTTTGGAGGCTATGAAATTGAATTAATTAAACGTAGAGAGTTATATTTTATCTCTCTAACTTAATTTCTAACGTTGGGACTTTAGAAATCGGAGCTAGGGGTTTACACTTCGTGGGTGGCAAGGGAGTCCCTCAAGAAGTTAAAACAGACTGGTTCTATTAGAGATTATGTGAAGGAGTTCAGTTATTTGATGTTGGACATCAAGAATATGTCAGAGGATGACAAGCTGTTCAACTTCATGTCTGGTTTGCAGGGATGGGCACAGGCAGAATTACGAAGACAGGGTGTGAAGGACATACCCTCAGCCATGGCGGCTGCTGAGAGTCTTGTGGATTACCGTGGGATTAGTTCTTCTTCTGGCACAGACAAGGGGAAGTCTGGTGAAGGCAAAAAGGGGAAGAATAAAGCTGCTGGGAAGCAGAAATATGAGGGAAACGAAGAGGAAAAGAACCAGGGAAAGGACCATAGTTCTGGTTACACAAAATCACAACAGGGTTGTTTTATTTGTGGTGGTCCTCATCGTGCTAAGGATTGTCCTAAAAGGGAGAAAGTTGCTGCAATAGTCAGTGAGGATGCTGATGATGATGATGCTGGGGATGCTGGACCTTCTCGTGTGAATCCGTTGCTACTGCTCAACACTATATCAGGGGAGAGACAAACTGATTTTAGTGGACTAATGCATGTTATGGTGCAGGTTAATGGGCAGGACGTGAGAGCTATGTTGGACACAGAGGCGACCAACAACTTTATGGCTCAACGGGAAGCAACCAGGTTGGGGTTAAACCTGGTGGACAACAAAAGCAAAATCAAGGCAGTGAACTCAGACTCTATACAGGTGTGTGGGGCTGTGGAGACTTCCTTAACGGTGGGCAATTGGCATAGGAGATGCAGCATGATGGTGGTTCCTCTTGGCGATTTCGACCTCATACTTGGGATGGACTTCTTGGTGAAGGCCAAGGTGATGGTGATGCCACACCTAAAAGGCATAGTAATAGGGGATGAGGATAACCCTTGTTTTATGCAGGTTGAATATGGAACAATGAAGAAAGACAGAGGTAAAAAGGTTGCTAACTCGGCCAAGCATCATGATGGGGGCTGGCAGAAAGAGGGGAAAGCTTTCTTGGCAGCAATGGTGCTAATTGAACCTGAGAATGTGGTTGATGAAGGGGCAGTTTCGTTGGATGACTGTGGGGAGCTGGTACCTGCAGGACTGCCTAAAGAGTTGAATCCTAGGTATGACATTGATCACTGGTTTGAGAGGGCAGAGTTGGAGAGGCAACTAGTTGGGGTGCTGAAATGTGGAATGGTTCAGACTTCAATGGATCCTGGTGGAACTTCTGTTTTGTTCCAAAAGCAGCAGGTTGGTGCCTTGCTGGAGTATGCTGTTCACTTGAGAAATGTGTTTATCAAGCTTGGGGTATATAAGCTTGGTTTGGAGAGGGAAGATTTTATTCTAGGCTGGCCACGTATTCCTTCTACTGTGACAGAAATGGGGTCGTTTTTGTGTGGAGCTGACTATTTTCAGTGTGTGATTGAGGGTGATTCAACGAGGGTCAGTGGGGGGACTGGCATGTTGAAGCAAAATCAGTGGAGAGACTGGTTTGGACTGCGGGGCAGTACCTTCAGTAGACTGAAGTCGGCAGGATATCAAGTGCAGCACTGTTGGGTTTTCAACATAACGAGGACGTTGTGGATTTTAAGTGTGGGGGGTTTGTTAGACCCTCACTGCTTGGCATAGGGAAACATGCTAAGCACGGCTTGGTGGGGTGGTGCCAAGCCAAGGACGGCATGTCGGAGCATGTCGTGGATGCTAGCGGACTAGCATGGAAGAGAGCCAAGCATGTTGGGTGGCATGACTTGGGCAACAACAGGCAAGCAACATGAACATCGTGCGTGGGTGTCCGCACGAAGCATAAGCAACAGGCTGTCAAGACAGGGGCAGCAAGGCGCAGGGGCGCTGGGCACAACTCAGGCAGTGTGCAAGGGCAGTGGCGTGCAGGCAGCATGCAGCGCAAGTAGGCGCGCAGCACAGGCAGTATGCAGCAAAGGCGCGCAACACAGGCAGTGTGCGTGCAGGGGCACAAGCGCGCAGCGCAGGGAGCATGCAGTGTAGGCAGCGCGCAGCACAGACAGTGTGCGTGCAGGGACACAGGCGTGCAGCACAGGCAGCTTGCAACACAGGCAGCGCACAGCACAAGCAGTATGCGTGCAGTGGCACTGGCGAGCAGCAC
>CM034470.1:27355994-27363494 GCA_019925255.1 Litchi chinensis
TAGTTAAATGAAGCTTAGTTATAAAAGAAAATCTAGCGTCGCTAATCCGAAACCCAAAGTTTATTAAACGGGCATTAAAATGCACCCGAAAGTGTCCAAAATGGATGTTTTCATTAGATTTGACTTAGCAAACGATAATATTTCTCAATGAAATTTGTCGTGTGACTAGAATGTGATGTAAGTGAGCCGTAGGAAAAAGAACGAAGGAAAACGGAGCCCCGAGCAGCAGGTTATCGTCTGTTCTGTCAAGGGCTGTCCATTTTAAATAAAATTGTGATTTTTCGTTTTAAGCCTCCGACAAGTAAACGGACCGTGTGGGGATATCCCTAGGGGTCCAAAACTAAAAATTTTCCACAAAAATCGAGATTTGAGAGTCTTGGTTGAGTTAGAAACAAGTTAGGAGGTCATATAGAGAAAATGGGTCTTAGTTGAGATTATTAACCTTAAGTTGAGATTCTCAACTTTTCAAGTTGTCACTAAAGATGATAAGAAAATGTTGTGTAGGTGACGGGCGCGTGAGCAACGTCCAAGAGCCTCATCGAGACGCTTGACACGGAGTGACGTGGCCTCGAGGTAAGTGGTTCGCCACTTGTAGTTGCTTAGATCCCATGTCAATCTTTTAATGTCGAAATGAATATATTAGCTAAGTACTAAAGAAAAATGAATGTGATTATTATTATTGAAGTTTAAGTTGAAAGTTTAGATTCCTATGGGATCTATCGCAGTTGAGATGAATGTTAAGTTCTCAAGAAAAGAATTTGAAATGAGAAAATTTCAAGATTTTCAAACTAGTGACATTTGTGCTTTTACACTTAAAGAAATGTACTATGAAAACCCATGTGTACACTTTAAAAGCTATGAGATTTAGCGTTACGTGACGACGTAGAGAATTCCGTCCGTAATCGCTCAGTTTATAGAAAAGTATAGCGCTACGTTGCGATGCAGACAATTCCGTAACGTAGTTGGTTAGTTGACAGTTAGCGCTATGATGCGATGCAGTAAATTCCGCTCGTAGTCGTCTAGAGATTTAGCACTACATTTGCGATGCAGAGAATTCCGCATTGTAGTTGTTCAGTGAATAGTTTAGCGCCCTACGTACGATGCAGTAAATTCTGTAACGTAGTGGTTGAGATGCATTAGTAAGCTTCACGTTGGCGTTAGTTAAAATCGCCCGTGATGGTTAGAACGAGTCAAGGATACACATGGAAGAATTTAAAGAAGTTGTAAAACTTGAGTAAATAATGAATTCTTATGTTGGTGTATGTGATATTATATATCCTTATTGCACTAACCCCTTGTTTATTTTGTAGCTCATTTGTTTTTATTGCATGCCACCGTCGGACGAGATCAAGATTTTTGCTATATATATATATAGGTGGGAGATCGCACAAGATGATTAGAAACATTTATGTATATGTATTTAATCATGTATATTTTGAATTTGAATGATGTTGAATTTGTAAAATGTAAATATATTCATGCATAGTATATATGATTCATATATGTATACTTGGCATTAAAGCTTATTGTTATGCTTATGAAATTGTGATGAATGATGCATGATTGAGAATTAAAGAAGTTGGGAGGTGTTCAGAAATAGTCGAAGTGTTGTTTTCCTTACAGGTGAAATTTTGGTTTATCAAAAACGCAGCCGTTATGCTGCCGAAATTTTTATAAAATGAATTTGAAATAGAATAAAAAAAAATGTTTAACACTCTCAACCAGTATAAATAAAATCAAATCACTAAGTTTTAACGAGTAAACCAGATATAGAAAGATGGGGTTCGCTTCTCGGAGGTCTTCGATCCGACGAGTCGGTTTCGAGGAATCCGTTGAAGTGCCCGGCAGGATCCTCTAGACGAGAGCTTAGATAAGGTCTGGAAAGGGTCCTGTCAAGTTGGTATCAGAGCCCGGTTCTCGTACAGTTAAGAAAAAGTTTTTAGAAAAAAAAAAAGTTTGAACTATTCCGTACAAATTGTGCGCTAGTTATACTTAAGGCACGAAGTTATTATGTGCATGCATTCCTTTAAAGATTTTGAGATGTTATGCTTTCATCGATTGCATAAGTTAAAGTATAAGTTATAGTAATTAAATTCAGCATATTATGAATATGTTTCGAAGTAAGTTGCTAAGTAAAAGTTTATACAGAAGAGTTTAAATTAATATTGCATGAAATTATCATGCCAGACTTTATTGAGCTAGTTTGCTAAACTTGAATTTTGATTTTGGCTATTAGTGTATTAAATACATCTATAGTCATGCAGCGTAGAGATCGTCCAAGGACGAGACAGGCTGCCGCAGAGGCACTTACACCAGATAGAGAGCAGGTTGACGAGTCCGTCAACGTGCCAGCTAGTTCCTCACACCCAGGGCCATCACAGCCAGCAGGATCAGAGCCTGCCCCAGGACCTACTCCAGGGCAGATGGAGCATATGGCCCAGCTGCTAGCAGCAGTTCTTCGGCAATCGCGGGAGACAGGAGCGACATCAGAGCGCGCCATCAGGTTAGGCGCTAAGCAATATGACGGGACCGGAGACCCCGAGATAGCATGGTCATGGCTAGTGACGAACGAAGAAATATTTCAGGTTATAGGCTGCACAGAGGATCAGATGGTCATCTACTCAGCTTTCCTGTTGAAGGATCGAGCTAAAGATTGGTGGAAGGCGTATCAGAGAGCGCATCCAACTAGAGTATCGTGGGAAGGCTTTAAGAAAGAGTTCCTAGATAAGTTTTTCCCAAAGGTTTACAAAGATAAAAAGATTGAGGAATTTTACAGGCTAGACCAGAGGGACTCTACAGTGACCGAGTATGAAAAGAGATTCTCCGAGCTAGTTCGTCTAGTTCCTCACATTGTTGAGGATGAAGAACAGAAGATTAGCAGATTTATGGCAGGTCTCAATCCTACGATCAGAACCATAGTAACATCCGCTACACATACTCGGTATGGACAGCTGGTAGAGGCAGCCACCAGAGTAGAGCAGAGCGCCCAGATCGCCTTGAAGTCAAAGGCGTAATTCAGTCAAAAGCGAAGCTGGACCGGTAGCCATCAGGGAGAGTCCAGTAAAGTACCCAAGAGTGGTCAGCGCTCAGCAGGGTCACAGAGTCGGCAGCAGAGTCAGAGACCCCAGACCAGTCAGAGTTCTTTTCGATCATCAACAGGGTCCAGGAGCCAGCAGAGCTGGAGGAGTCGACCATTGTGCGCTAGATGTGGCCGGTTACATCACGGTGAGTGCCTTCAGGGAAAGACAGGGTGCTTCAGGTGTGGACAGGAGGGCCACTTCATGAGAGACTATCCCAGTGCAGTAGCTTCGAGCCCATCAGAGGCTAGATCAGCAGTTCAGGGGCAGACTAGTGGGAGCCGTGGACCCGATAGGGGAGGCCCCCAGACTGGAGGAGCTACTAGTGCATGGCAGCCTAGTAGCGGAGCAGGTAGAGATATACCCCCCAGAGGATAGCCAGGTAGACCTCCCAGAGCACCGATAGGTAGACCTTATAGTCAGGCCGCCAGAGTATATACAGTGACCCAACAAGCGGCAGATGCTATACTAGATGTGGTCACAGGTACCATCTCTTTATTTGATACTGATGCTCATGTATTGGTGGACCCAGGAGCCACCCATTCTTTTATTTCTTAAGAGTTCATAGATAGAGTCGGGATAGAGTTGAGTCCGACCCAGTGTAGCATGGTAGTGTCACTTCCCACAGGTGATTTGCTTGTTGCGGATAGAGTGTATATGGGAAGTAAAGTGACGATAGCAAGTCATGAGTTCGAGGCTAATTTAATAGTACTCGATATTCATGACTTTGACATCATTTTGGGCATGGATTGGTTATCCAAGCATCGTGCGACCGAAGATTGTTATAGGAAAGAGGTTCAGTTCAGCAAGCCTGGGGAACCAGATGTGATCTTTTGTGGAGAGCGGAAAATACTCTCTACAAGTTTAGTAAGCATGATCCGAGCGAATAAGATGCTCCGTAAAGCATGCCAAGGGTACTTGGTCTATGCGATAGAAGCTAGCGGCAGTGAGCTACAGTTAACAGAGGTTCCTGTGGTGAATGAGTTCTTTGATGTATTTCCTGAGGACCTTCCAAGACTACCTCCGGATAGAGAGATCGAGTTCGAGATTGAGCTAGCACCAAGCACAGAACCCATCTCTATAGCTCCGTATCGGATGGCACCAGCTGAGCTAAAGGAATCGAAAGTGCAAAGGGAGGATGTTTTCACGACAGCCTTCAGAACTAAATATGGGCATTATGAGTTCTTAGTGATGCCATTCGGCTTAACCAATGCCCCAGCAGTCTTTATGGATCTGATGAACCATGTCTTCAGATCATATTTAGACAAGTTTGTCATAGTCTTTATTGATGACATCCTGGTGTATTCAAGTAGTAGAGAGGAACATGCAGAGCACTTGAGGATTGTATTGCAGACTCTAAGAGAGCATCAGCTGTATGCAAAATTTAGCAAGTGCCAGTTCTGGCTAGATCGCGTGGCATTTCTGGGACATGTAGTATCAGCAGAGGGTATTTCAGTAGATCCCCAAAAGATAGAAGCTATTGTAGATTGGAAGCCACCCACGAGTGTAACAGAAGTCAGAAGCTTCTTGGGTTTAGCTGGGTGTTATAGAAAATTTGTATAAAGATTCTCCAAGATAGCTACTCCACTAACCAAGTTAACAAGAAAAGAAGAGAAGTTCATCTGGTCAGAAGCCTGTCAGAGCAGTTTTGATGAGTTAAAGCAAAGGCTGACTATAGCACCAGTGCTTACACTTCCCTCAGGAAGTGAAGGATTTACAGTATATTGCGATGCCTCCAGGCAAGGTTTAGGTTGTGTGTTAATGTATCATGATAGAGTGATAGCTTATGCTTCAAGGCAATTAAAGAAGCATGAAGTGAACTATCCAACACACGACTTAGAGTTAGCAGCTGTAGTGTTCGCTTTGAGAATATGGCGACACTATCTCTATGGAGTACCTTGCAGGATCTTCCCAAATCACAAAAGCCTACAATATTTGTTCACGCAGAAAGACTTGAGCATGAGATAGAGAAGGTGGATAGAGCTTATTAAAGACTATGACTACACCATTGAATACCACCTAGGCAAAGCAAATGTAGTAGCAGATGCACTAAGCAGGAAACCCTCTAGTTCGGTGGCCCAACTTAGAGCAAAGTACTTGCAGATGCTAGTAGAGTTGAGATCTATGAGGGTCAGTTTAGAGACAGCAGAATCAGGCGCTCTAGTAGCAGCTTTCCATGTTCGACCAGTGTTAGTAGACAGAGTTAAAGACTTACAAGCTCATGATCAGTACTTGATGAAATTGAGAAGTAAGATAGAGGCTGGACAGCAGAGTAGCTTCACTTTGCGAAGTGATGGAACACTAGTGTTGGGCCAAAGATTATGCGTGCCAGATGTAGCAGAGTTGAAGAAAGAAATCATGGAAGAGGCACACTCCTCTGCATATGCTATGCATCCAGGGAGTACGAAGATGTATTGGACTTTGAGAGACCACTATTGGTGGAGAGGCATGAAGAGAGAGATAGCAGAGTTCGTATCCAAGTGTCTAACCTATCAACAGATTAAGATTGAGAATCAGAAACCCGTAGGTTTACTACAGCCTTTATCCATTCCGGAGTGGAAATGGGAAAGGATCACGATGGATTTCGTGACGGGACTTCCCAGGACACAGCGTGGACATGATGCCATTTGGGTTATCGTGGATAGATTGACGAAGTCGGCCCACTTCATTGCTGTTAATAATACCTATTCTCTAGAAAGGTATGCACAGTTATATGTAGATGAGATTGTGAGGCTACATGGCGCACCTGTGTCCATTGTATCAGACAGAGATTCTCGTTTCATTTTTCGATTTTGGCCGAAGCTATAAGATGCTATGGGCACCAGATTACATTTCAATACGGCTTTTCACCCACAGACAGATGGCCATTCAGAGAGAGCCATCCAGACTCTCGAAGATATGTTGAGAGCCTGTGTGATAGAGTTTAAAGGGAGCTGGGATAATTATCTAGCATTGATAGAGTTTGCCTACAATAATAGCTATCAGTCTAGTATTGGTATGGCACCATATAAGGCGTTGTATGGCAGAAAGTGTAGAACCCCAGTCTGTTGGGACGAAGTGGGGGAGAGAAGATTAATTGGCCCAGAGATTGTCCAAGATACAACAGAGAAAGTAAATATGATAAGAGAACGATTGAAGATAGCAAGCGATAGACAGAAAAGTTATGCGGACAATTGAAGAAGAGACTTGAAGTTTGAAGTGGGTGATAGAGTATTCCTACGAGTCTCACCCTGGAAGGGTATTTGAGATTCGGGAAGCGTGGAAAGTTGAGCCCTCGATACATAGGCCCCTATGAGATAGTAGACAAAGTAGGTGAAGTGGCTTATCGATTGAGGCTACCATCAGAGTTAGCCAACATCCATGACGTATTCCACGTCTCTATGTTACGTAAGTACATAGCTGATCCTTCTCACATTTTGCAAGAGCAACCAGTTCAGTTGAAGGAAAACTTGACCTACGAGGAGATCCAGTAGAGATCCTAGATCGTAGAGATCAAGTATTGCGCAATAAAGTGATTTCGCTAGTGAAAGTGCTATGGCGAAATCACGAGTTAGAAGAGGCTACATGGGAGCCCGAAGCACAGATGCGTGCCCAATACCCTCAGTTATTTGAATAAGGTATGCAATTTAAATTTCGAGGACGAAATTTTTATAAGGGGGGAAGAAATTGTAAACTCCTAGCTCCGACTTTTAAAGTCCCAACGTGAGAAATTAAGTTAGAGAGATAATATATAACTCTCTACGTTTAATTGATTTAATTTCATAGCCTCCGAAATTTATTCATTTAGAATACGACGAAATTCGTCATATTAAAAAGTTTAGTAACGTCCTAATGAAAATCTAAGTCAAGAAATCCAAGATGTTAGTAAATGATAATCGAATTAAAATTCGATTAAAAAGAGAGAGTCAAGATTAATGAAATAAGCTTAACGTTTTTT
The DNA here is from genome assembly GCA_019925255.1 of Litchi chinensis. NCBI lineage: Eukaryota > Viridiplantae > Streptophyta > Magnoliopsida > Sapindales > Sapindaceae > Litchi > Litchi chinensis. The sequence goes on from CM034470.1 coordinate 27,363,009, forward strand.
AAAATAAATTCTAACGAAAGGAGAATTTAATCGAATAAGAGACGAAAGAGACACGGAAGGATATCGAGGGGTGTTGACGTGAGAAAGCATCAAGAAAAGGATATGAGAATGAAATTAAATGAGAGTTGGGGCAAGATGTAATTACGAAGAGTTGATTAGTATAAATATCAACCTTAAGCTGAAATTGTTTCAGCAAAAACACAAACAGATCAGTCACAGCCGAGAGATAGAAACTAGTGGAAGAATCGCGAGAGAGAGAGAGGTCGAGTGAAGATGCTGCCGTGAGAGGAAGAAAGAAGATAGCCAGCCGTGAGTCCAAGCAGACCAGAAGGGAAAGGCTGGAGGAAAGGAAGAAGAAGGCAGCAAGGTACAGACCGAAATAGAGCAGAACAAACGCGAGGGAAGAAGCTGCAGATCGCGTGGAAAAGAGAGACCGAACTGCAGGGGTCGTGAGGGAAGAAGCTGCTGGCGTGCACTGCAGCTGTC
>CM034470.1:27370994-27378494 GCA_019925255.1 Litchi chinensis
GGTGGGCGGGTTGCGGTGGTCTAGGCGTGGTGTGAAGCCTTCTTGGTGGGTATCGTTGCTCCGTTTCGATGACCCTTGGATGCCCATTGTGGGGGAAAGCATCACGGTTGGATTTTCCAATGTTTGACTTGCCGAAAACGTTAGCTACGGCCTCGGTCGTGTGAGTCTAACGCCAATAGGTGGGCGACCTGCGGTGGTCTAGGCGTGGTGTGAAGCCTTCTTGGTGGGCGTCGTTGCTCCGTTTCGATGACCTTTGGATGCCCATTGTGGGGGAAAAGCATCATGGTTGGATTTTCCAACGTTCGACTAACCGAAAACGTTAGCTGTAGCCTCGGTCGCGTGAGTCTAACGCCAATAGGTGGGCGGGTTGCGGTGGTCTAGGCGTGGTGTGAAGCCTTCTTGGTGTGCATTGCTGCTCCTTCTCGGTGACCCTTCGATGCCCATTGAGGGGGCGACAGCATTACGCTTGGATTTGCCGATGCTCTACTCATTCGAAAACGTTAGCTATGGCCGGCTGTGTGAGTCTGACGGCAGTTGGCCTCGGTGTTTGAGTCCAACGACAATAGGTGGGTTGGGTGCGGTTGTCTAGGCGTGGTGTGAAGCCTTCTTGGTGTGCATCGCTGCTTTTTCTCGGTCACCCTTCGATGCCCATTGTAGGGGGGATTAGCATTGCGCTTGGATTTGTCAAGGTTTGACTTGTCGAAAATGTTAGCTACGGCCTCGGCCGTGTGCTGCTAACGCCAATAGGTGGGCTGGGCTGCGGTGGTCTGGGCGTGGTGGTGAAGCCTTCTGGGTGTGCATCGCTCGGTAACCCTTCGACGTCCATTACGGGGGAAAAACATTACGTTTGGATTTTTCGATGCTCTACTCTTTCGAAAACGTTAGCAATGGCCTCGGCCGTGTGAGTCTAGCAGTAGGTGGGTTGGCTGCGGTTGTCTAGGCGTGGTGTGAAGCCTTCTTGGTGGGCGTCGTTGCTCCGTTTCGATGACCCTTGGATGCCCATTGTGGGGGAAAAGCATCACGGTTAGATTTTCGATGCTCTACTTATTCGAAAACGTTAGCTATGGCCTCGGCCGTGTGAGTCTAGCAGTAGGTGGGTTGGCTGCGGTTGTCTAGGCGTGGTGTGAAGCCTTCTTGGTGTGCATCGCTGCTCTTTCTCGGTCACCCTTCGATGCCCATTGTGGGGGCGATTAGCATTGCGCTTGGATTTGCCAAGGTTCGGCTTGCCGAAAACGTTAGCTACGACCTCGGCCGTGTGCTGCTAACGCCAATAGGTGGGCTGGGCTGCGGTGGTCTGGGCGTGGTGGTGAAGCCTTCTCGGTGTGCATCGCCCGGTGACCCTTCGAGGTCCATTACGGGGGAAAAACATTACGTTTGGATTTTTCGATGCTCTAGTCATTCGAAAACGTTAGCTATGGCCTCGGCCGTGTAAGTCTATCAGTAGGTGGGTTGGCTGCGGTTGTCTAAGCGTGGTGTGAAGCCTTCTTGGTGGGCGTCGTTGCTCCGTTTCGATGACCCTTGGATGCCCATTGTGGGGGAAAAGCATCACGGTTGGATTTTCTGATGCTCTACTCATTCGAAAACGTTAGCTATGGCCTTGGCCGTGTGAGTCTAGCAGTAGGTGGGTTGGCTACGGTTGTTTAGGCGTGGTGTGAAGCCTTCTTGGTGGGCGTCGTTGCTCCGTTTCGATGACCCTTGGATGCCCATTGTGGGGGAAAAGCATCATGGTTGGATTTTCCAACGTTTGACTTGCCGAAAACGTTAGCTGTGGCCTCGGTCGCGTGAGTCTAACGCCAATAGGTGGGCGGGCTGCGGTGGTCTGGGCGTGGTGTGAAGCCTTCTTGGTGTGCATCGCTGCTCCTTCTCGGTGACCCTTCGATGCCCATTGTGGGGGCGACAAGCATTACGCTTGGATTTGCCGATGCTCTACTCATTCGAAAACGTTAGCTATGGCCTCGGCTGTGTGAGTCTGACGGCAGTTGGCCTCGGTGTTTGAGTCCAACGACAATAGGTGGGTTGGGTGCGGTTGTCTAGGCGTGGTGTGAAGCCTTCTTGGTGTGCATCGCTGCTCTTTCTCGGTCACCCTTCGATGCCCGTTGTGAGGGGGATTAGCATTGCGCTTGGATTTGCCAAGGTTCGGCTTGCCGAAAACATTAGCTACGGCCTCGGCCGTGTGCTGCTAACGCCAATAGGTGGGCTGGGCTGCGGTGGTCTGGGCGTGGTGGTGAAGCCTTCTCGGTGTGCATCGCTCGGTGACCCTTCGACGTCCATTACGGGGGAAAATCATTACGTTTGGATTTTTCGATGCTCTACTCATTCGAAAACGTTAGCTATGGCCTCGGCCGTGTGAGTCTAGCAGTAGGTGGGTTGGCTGCGGTTGTCTAGGCGTGGTGTGAAGCCTTCTTGATGGGCGTCGTTGCTCCGTTTCGATGACCCTTTGATGCCCATTGTGGGGGAAAAGCATCACAGTTGGATTTTTCGATGCTTTACTCATTCGAAAACGTTAGCCTGTGGCCTCGGCCGTGTGAGTCTAGCAGTAGGTGGGTTGGCTGCGGTTGTCTAGGCGTGGTGTGAAGCCTTCTTGGTATGCATCGTTGCTCTTTCTCGGTCACCCTTCGATGCCCATTGTAGGGGCGATTAGCATTGCGCTTGGATTTGCCAAGGTTCGACTTGCCGAAAACGTTAGCTACGGCCTCGGCCGTGTGCTGCTAACGCCAATAGGTGGGCTGGGCTGCGATGGTCTGGGCGTGGTGGTGAAGCCTTCTCGGTGTGCATCGCTCAGTGACCCTTCGAGGTCCATTATAGGGGAAAAACATTACGTTTGGATTTTTCGATGCTCTACTCATTCGAAAACGTTAGTTATGGCCTCGGCCATGTGAGTCTAGCAGTAGGTAGGTTGGCTGCGGTTGTCTAGGCGTGGTGTGAAGCCTTTTTGGTGGGCGTCGTTGCTCCGTTTCGATGACCCTTGGATGCCTATTGTGGGGGAAAAGTATCACGGTTGGATTTTTCGATGCTCTACTCATTCGAAAACGTTAGCTATGGCCTCGGCCGTGTGAGTCTAGCAGTAGGTGGGTTGGCTGCGGTTGTCTAGGCGTGGTGTGAAGCCTTCTTGGTGGGCGTCGTTGCTCCGTTTCGATGACCCTTGGATGCCCATTGTGGGGGAAAAGCATCACGGTTGGATTTTCTGATGCTCTACTCATTCGAAAACGTTAGCTATGGCTTGGGCTGTGTGAGTCTAGCAATAGGTGGGTTGGTTGCGGTTGTCTAGTCGTGGTGTGAAACCTTCTTGGTGTGCATCGCTGCTCTTTCTCGGTCACCCTTCGATGCCCGTTGTGGGGGCGATTAGCATTGTGCTTGGATTTGCCAAGGTTCGGCTTGCCGAAAACGTTAGCTACGACCTCGGTCGTGTGCTGCTAACGCCATAGGTGGGCTGGGCTGCGGTGGTCTGGGCGTGGTGGTGAAACCTTCTCGGTGTGCATCACTCGGTGACCCTTCGACGTCCATTACGGGGGAAAAACATTACGTTTGGATTTTTCGATGCTCTACTCATTCGAAAATGTTAGCTATGGCCTCGGCCGTGTGAGTCTAGCAGTAGGTGGGTTGGCTGCGGTTGTCTAGGCATGGTGTGAAGCCTTCTTGGTGGGCGTCGTTGCTCCGTTTCGATGACCCTTGGATGCCCATTGTGGGGGAAAAGCATCACGTTTGGATTTTCCGATGCTTTACTCATTCGAAAATGTTAGCTATGGCCTCGGCCATGTGAGTCTAGCAGTAGGTGGGTTGGCTGCGGTTGTCTAGGCGTGGTGTGAAGCCTTGTTGGTGTGCATCGCTGTTCTTTCTCGGTCACCCTTTGATGCCCATTGTGGGGGCGATTAGCATTGCGCTTGGATTTGCCAAGGTTTGGCTTGCCGAAAACGTTAGCTACAGCCTCGGCCGTGTGCTGCTAACGCCAATAGGTGGTTGGGCTGCGGTGGTCTGGGCGTGGTGGTGAAGCCTTCTCGGTGTGCATCGCTCGGTGACCCTTCGACGTCCATTACGGGGGAGAAACATTGCGCTTGAATTTGCCGATGCTCTACTCATTCGAAAACGTTAGCTATGGCCTCGGTCGTGTGAGTCTAACGGCAGTTGGCCTCGGTGTTTGAGTCCAACGACAGTGTAAACCCCTAGTCTCTATCTATAACCTCTTAGTGTTAAAAGATGGATTAGAGAGGTAAAATAAATCTCTACATTAGATTAATTGAAATTCATGGCGTTAGAGATTTATCAACTTAAGATTGACGACGAAATTCGTCAATTATAAAAGTTAAGTAACATTACAATAGAATCAAGTTAGTGTTAAACTAAATCGATTCATCAATTTCGTGAACGCCATTCTAGAGTTTCACAACAACCAAATTAGCAAGAAAAAGATCAATGAAGAGTAAAATAATTCATCCATAGATAAGAGACAAGTTAAAGAAAATAAAATTTTGAGTGCACGATTAAGAAAATTTTTTCATTAGTTGTTCGTAAGTAATGGACAACTATTAAGCGATTTAAATAAGAGATTGATGATAATCAAAATAAATCAAGGGACAAGCTTGATATTCCATAGAATATTAATAAGATATATAAACAAGACACTTAGAAGCCAAGTGGACAAGTGAAGAGTGCAAAGCTACCATAAAAATCAAAAACAAAAGTGATTCCTGTATAGAGTAGAGGAGGAGAGAAAATGATGGTCAAACAAATTAAAAATGAGACTTAAGTGTCATTTTTATGAAGGTTAATTATATATATTGAACATTTAGCAAGATTTCAACAAGAAAAGATGAAAATAGGTGAGAAACAAAGAAGAAAACAGCAGCAAATATAATTAGGCGAGAAACAATTCAAGGAAGGGCAGCAGTGAAGATAACAGAGAAATTGAGAGGAAATGGTGTGAATGAAAAAGAATTGGGGCATGATGTAATTATAAGAAATGCCATTAGTATATAAGTAACCCTTGCTGAAAATTTTTCCAGCAAACAGCACTCCTTCAGTTGTGAAAAAGAGAGCAGAACAGAAGCAAAACAAGAGCTGGCCGTGAAAACCACAAGCAGAGGTGCTGGACGGTAGCAAGGAAAAGTGGAAGGAGAAGAGCCCATCCAGCCCTTCTGAACCTCTAACCTCTCTCTCTAAACCCTCTTCTAAGTCCTCTAAATCCTCTAAGCCAAGTACCAAGTAAGATATCACATGATCTTCTCCTTATTGTGTTTAAAAGTGCAGTAGAGCTGCTGGAAATTTTCTGTGCAGATTTTTTTTTGTTGTGTTGGTGTTCTACACTTCAATTAAGTGTGGAACCCTAACTAGATGATGATGAACTTTAAATAACATGTTGTTGGGTGTAAATGGTAGCTTAGGGTTTTATTTATGGCTGCCACATACTTGATTTAAGTGGAAACAAAATCAACTCTCACACACACACCAACTAGTTGATTAAAGTTTTGAGTGAATTGTTAGTGTTCAAATGAACAAGTAATGTTTATGTGTGTGTTGTGACTATATTAGACAGTAAATAAGCTTTGAAATTTAGAGGTTTTGAACCCAAGTTTGAGCATAAAAATGATTAGAAAAGTATAGGAAAGCATATGAGAATGATAGAAGCTCAATAGAATTAGTTTTAACAACTTTGTCAATCCCGAACTGAAATTTGAGCTAGGGGAGACCTGACCATATTTGGCTTATTTGAGGGTGTTCTACACCTCAAATGATGCCTAGGAACCATAGAAAACCATAGGTTTTGAAACGGATCGAATCCGATAAAAATTGTGCAAGTTATGCACAAAATAGCGCCGTTAAAGCTCTAAGTAGTGAAACGGCTATCCTAATGCAATTTTTATTGCATGGTTTGAGTTTGGTTCATCATTATTAGTTAAATGAAGCTTATCTATGGAAGAAAAACTAGCATCGCTAATCCGAAACGGAAAATATACAACACACGCACTAAACGTGCTAGAAAATGCTCGAAAAAGGGGCGTTTTCCTTAGATTTGACCTAGCAAATGATAATATTTTCCAACGAAATTTTACGTGTGACTAGAAGGTGAGATAAGTGAACCGTAGGAAAAAAACGAAGGAAAATGGAGCCCCGAGCAGCGTGCTACCACTTGTTCTGTTATGGGCTGTAAGTGAGAATTAAAAATGTAATTTTTCATTCGAGTCTCCAACAAGTAAACAGACCGTGTGGGGCTGTCCCTGGAGGTCCAAAACTGAAACGTTTACGAAGAAATCGAAGTTAGAGAGTCTCGGATGAGTTAGAAACAAGTTAGGAGGTATATAGAGAAAATGGTCTTAGTTGAGATTATTAACCTTAAGTTGAGAATTTAGATTTTTGTCACAAGTAATAGTGAGAAAATATTGTGTAGGTGAAGAGCGAGCCACCGAGGGCCTCGAGACTCGTGGAGGCACTTGACACGGCTACGAGGTAAGTGCTTTGTCACTTATAGTTTTTCCAAGTGATATTTTGATTCTTTTTCAATTATGTTAAATAGAAACAACAATGATTTTTAAACCATTAAGGAGTAAGTTGAATATATGGATTCTTATGAAATCCATGAAGTGGTTTAAAGCAATACTAAGTATTTTAAAAAGAAAAGAGTTGAGATGAGAGTTTTTAGAAGTTTCAAAATGAGTTAGTTTTGTGTTTTTGGCACTAAATAAATATAATTTTAAAACTCATGTATATTCCTTAAGATATAATGAGATTTAGCGCTACGTAACGACGCAGAAAATTCCGTCCGTAGTCGCTTAGATTAGAGAAAAGTTAGCACTACGCGACGACGCAGAAAATTCCGTCTGTAGTTGCCCAGTTTCATAGAAAGTATAAGCGCTACGTTGCGATACAGACAATTCCGCATGTAGTTGGCTATTTGTATAGTTTGGCACTACGTGGCGATGCAGTAAATTCCGCTCGTAGTTGCCCAGAGTTTTAGCACTACAATTGCGATGCAGAAAATCCCGCATTGTAGTTGCTCAGTGATAGCTTTAGTGCCCTACGTGCGATGCAGTAAATTCCGTAACGTAGTGGTTGAGACGACTTAGTAGCTTCACGTTGGCGTTAGTTTTAATCGCCCGTGATGGTTAGAATGTTTAAAGGATATGCATGGGGGTTTTGAAAGAAATCATAAAACAAATGATAAATTGTCATGTTAGTGTATGTGATGTTATATCTTCGTTGCACTAACTTGTTTGTTTATTTTGTAGCTATTTATATTTCATTGTGTGCCACCGCGGACGACAGGACGTCATCATTTTGTTATGTATATATAGGTGGGCGATTTATGACATGTGATGATGTAAAACTTTATGTATGAGATGGATATGTAATTGAGAAACACATATTCAGATTTTGAAATTGTATATTTGTAAATATTCATGCATTTTACATATATGATGCATCTAGATATATTCTACATGAGTTCGTACTTATAAATTGAGAATTGGGTGTTGATTTGCATGTTTGTGGAAAAATGATGATGAATAT
>CM034470.1:27383494-27385994 GCA_019925255.1 Litchi chinensis
ATGAATATTAACAAATATACAATTTCAAAATCTGAATATGTGTTTTTCAATTACATATCCATCTCATACATAAAGTTTTACATCATCACATGTCATAAATCGCCCACCTATATATACACAACAAAATGATGATGTCCTGTCGTCCGCGGTGGCACACAATGAACTATAAATAGCTACAAAATAAACAAACAAGTTAGTGCAACGAAGATATAATATCACATACACTAACATGACAATTTACCATTTGTTTTATGATTTCTTTCAAAACCCCCATGTATATCCTTTAAACATTCTGACCATCACGGGCGATTATAACTAACGCCAACGTGAAGCTTACTAAGTTATCTCAACCACTACGTTACGGAATTTACTGCATCGCACGTAGGGCGCTAAAGCTTATCACTGAGCAACTACAATGCGGGATTTTCTACATCGCAATTGTAGTGCTAAAACTCTGGGCAACTACGAGCGGAATTTACTGCATCGCCACGTAGTTCCAAACTATACAAATAGCCAACTACGTGCGGAATTGTCTGCATCGCAACGTAGCGCTTATACTTTCTATGAAACTGAGCAACTACGGACGGAATTTTCTGCGTTGTCGCGTAGTGCTAACTTTTCTCTACTCTGAACGACTACGGAAGGAATTTACTGCGTCGTCACGTAGCGCTAAATCTCATTATATCTTAAGAAACATACATAGGTTTTAAAACTATATTTATTTAGTGCCAAAAGCACAAACTCACTAGTTTAGAGATCTTGAAAACTTTTTCATTTCAATTTCTTTTCATACTACTTAGCATCAATTTCTATTTCTATATAGGTTCCATAAGACCCTATATACTCAAACTTTAACTTGATATTGAAGATCATTTTCATTTTTTTTAGTACTTAATTATTACATTCATTACCAAAATCAAGAATTAGCATGAACTTGTAAAAGATCTTAAGTGGTGAACCACTTACCTCAAGGCCGCGTCAAACGTCTCGACAAGGCTCCTGGACGCCGCTCACGCGCTCGTCACCTACACAACAAGTTCTCTTTATTACTATTAACAAAAACCTCCATTTCTCAACTATACATTAGAATTCCCAACTATGCCCAATTTCTCTATATATCTCTTAACTCGATTCTAATTCAACCGAGACTCTCAAATCCCGATTTTTGTGGAAATTTTTAGTTTTGGACCCCTAGGGATATCCCCACACAGTCCGTTTACTTGTCGGAGGCTTAAAACGAAAAATCACAATTTTAATTAAAGTGGACAGCCCTTGACAGAACAGATGGTAACCTGCTGCTCAGGGCTCCGTTTTCCTTCGTTCTTTTTCCTACGGCTCACTTACATCACATTCTAGTCACACAACAAATTTCATTGAGAAATATTATCGTTTGCTATGTCAAATCTAAGGAAAACGTCCGTTTTGGACACTTTCGGGCGCAATTAAGTGCCCATTTTGCAAACTCTTGGTTTCGGGTTAGCGACGCTAGATTTTATTTCATAACTAAGCTTCATTTAACTTATAATGATGAACCAAACTCAAACCATGCAATAAAAATTGCATTAGGATAACCGTTTCACTTCTCAGAGTTCTAACGGCACTATATTGTGCATAACTTGCACAATTTTTATCGGATTCGATCCGTTCCAAAACCTATGGTTTTCTATGGTTCCTATGCATCATTTGAGGTGTAGAACACTCCCAAATAAGCCAAATATGGTCAGGTCTCTTCTAGCTCAAATTTGAGCTCGGGAATTGACAAAATTGTTAAATCTAATTCTATTGAGCTTCTATCTTTCCCATATGCTTTCCTATCCTTTGCTAATCATTTTTATGCTCAAATTTGGGTTCAAAACCTCTAAATTTCAGAGCTTATTTACTGTCTAATATGGTCATAACACACACATAAACATTACTTGTTCATTTGAACACTAACAATTCACTCAAAACTTTCATCAACTAGTTTGTGTGTGTGAAAAACAAATTTTCGTTTCTATGATTCTCAAGCCTATAACAGCCCATAAATAAAACCCTAAGTCATCATTTATACCCACAAACACATCTTCTAAGGTTATATAACAATCACTTAGGTTTTGACACCATTTCTAGTGCAAAACCTCCAACAACATACAATAAAATTCTGCACAAATAATTTCAGCAACACTGCTGGAAATTTCAGCAAAGAAAAGGGAGAGTAAGCCAATTTCTTACTTGGTTCTTGACTTAGAGAGTTGAGAGGGACTTGGGAGAGGGTTTAAAGAGAAGATTTGAGGCTTGGATGGGCTGGAAAGGGGCTGTCTTCATCCACTTTTCCTTGCTGCCATTTCTGCCCTGCAGTGTGCTTGTTTGCTGTCTTCTTCTGGTGCTTCACTGTTTCAGCTGAGGGGATGCACGAAATTGGCTTTGGTTTGCTGAAAATTTTCAGCCAAGTGTTGCTTATATACTAGTTACACTTCTCTAATTTGCATTCTTGCCCCACCTCTTTTAAATTTCACACAAC
>CM034470.1:27390883-27395883 GCA_019925255.1 Litchi chinensis
ATTGCAGGTACACAAGGGTGTTGGGCTGTTCCAGATTTACAGCAGGCTGTGTTGGGGCAGAGCAGGCTGTGTGGGGGCTTGACAGGCTGTGTTGGTGCACAGTTTCGTGGAAATCAGTGGCAGCAGCAAACTACACTGTTTGGTGGCAGTGTGTGTGGGTGTTAGGCTGGCTAGGAAGGGCATTTCTAGCGCTAGCACGCTGAAAATTCTTAGGCAAAAAGTAGGCGTGTGACAGTTGGTATCAGAGCACGGTTGAAAGACTGGTTGTGTAATTCTGTGTGAAAATGACCCTTACAGATGCGAAAGAGAGGATCAGTAGGTTGGAACAAATTGTTGGAGAGCCTCCACAGGGGTATGGGGATCTTGCAACAGTGACTATCGAAAATTCTGAGAGGATTCTTACACTGCAAACAACACTTTCAGACTTTGTACAGGAAGTGGAAAGCAGGCTGGGAAATGTGAGAATGGAGAACTCAGAAGTGGTGGATGGTCTAAGGGCTCGGATCAGTTCTATGGAGGATGAAATCAGACTGTTGAGAAGGGCAGTGGTTCAGCCTCATGAGGAGGGGACTATTTCGAAGATTAAAGTTCCAGAGCCGAAGCACTTCGATGGCAGTAGGAATGCCAAGGAGTTGGAAAACTTTCTGTGGGATATGGAGCAATATTTTCGGGCTGCTAGGATACCAGTGGGGGAACTGGTATCCATAACCAGCATGTACTTGTGCAAGGATGCAAAGTTATAGTGGCGAACTAGGATGGCAGACGATCTTAGTGCAGGCAGACCGAGAATTGAGACTTGGGAGTCTCTGAAAAAGGAGTTGAAGGATCAATTCCTGCCTTGTAACACTTCGTGATAGGACCCTTCCCAGACCATATCTAAGCTCTCGTCTGGAGGATCCTGCCGGGCACTTCAACGGATTCCTCGAAGCCGACTCGTCGGATCGAAGACATCTGGGAAGCGAACCCTATCTTTCTGTATCCGGTTTACTCGTTAAAACTTAGTGATTTGAGTTTATCTATTACTGGTTGGGAGGAATAAACCTTTTGGTTTAATTCTATTTCAATTTCATTTTTAAAATTTCGGCAGCATAACAGCTGCGTTTTTGATAAACCAAAAATTTCACCTGTAAGGAAAACAACACTTCGACTATTTCTGAACACCTCCCAACTTCTTTAATTCTCAATCATGCATCATTCATCACAATTTCATAAGCATAAACAATTCATAAGATTCATAAGTGCACCATATGTATAAATGCAAGAATAGTTATCACTTTTACAATTCCTACATCATTTAAATTCAAAATATACACAATTAATTACATATACAAAATATATCCCAGTGTCTTGCGCGATTGCCCACCTATAGATGTATATATACAAAGCAAAAGTCGGTCTCGTCCGGCGGTGGCACGAAATGAAAACAAACAAGCTACAAAACGAACAACAAGTTAATGCGATAACATCATAGGATATCATATCACACATACTAGCATACAATTTACAAGTCTTAAAATTTTCTTTAAAACTCTTCCATGTGTATCCTTGACTCATTCTAACCATCACGGGCGATTATAACTAACGCCAACGTGAAGCTTACTAATGCATCTCAACCACTACGTTACGAAATTTACTGCATCGTACGTAGGGCGCTAAATTATTCACTGAACAACTACAATGCAGAATTCTCTGCATCGCAAATGTAGTGCTAAATCTCTAGACGACTACGAGCGGAATTTACTGCATCGCTTCGTAGCGCTAACTGTCAACTAACCAACTACGTTACGGAATTGTCTGCATCGCAACGTAGCGCTATACTTTTCTGTTACACTGAGCGATTACGGACGGAATTCTCTGCATCGTCACGTAACGCTAATTCTTATGATTCCTAAGGCGTACACATGGGTTTTCATATTACTTTTCTTTGAGTGCAAAAGTACAAACTCACTAATTTGAAAATCTTGAAAGCTTTCTTAGTTCATTTTCTCTACATACAACTCATAATCATTTTCTAGAATCATATGGATTACATAGGAATCCATACGCTTAACTTTTAACTATATCATTATATATTATTTCCGATTTCCTTTATTACATAGCTACTATAGTCATTTAACATCATCAAGAATTTGCATGACAATTTAAAAAGCTATTAAGTGGTGAACCACTTACCTCAAGGCCACGTCAAGCGTCTCGACGAGGCTCCTGGACGCCGCTCACGCGCTCGTCACCTACACAACATGATTTTATCATTACTATTAACAAAAACCTCCATTTCTCAACTATATGTTAAAATTCTCAACTATGCCCAATTCTCTCTATATAGCTCCTAACTTGTTTCTAATTCAACCGAGACTCTCAAATCCCGATTTTTGTAGAAAATTTTTAGTTTTGGACCCCTAGGGATATCCCCACACGGTCTGTTTACTTGTCGAAGGCTTAAAACGAAAAAAAAAAAACATTTTTAATTCAAGTGGACAGCCCTTGACAGAATAGGCGATAACCTGCTGCTCGGGGCTCCGTTTTCCTTCGTTCTTTTTCCTATGGCTCACTTATATCACATTCTAGTCACACGACAAATTTCATTGAGAAATATTATCGTTTGCTAAGTCAAATCTAATGAAAACGCCCGTTTTGGACACTTTCGGGCGTAATTTAATGCACGTTTTGCAAACTCTTGGTTTCGGGTTAGCGACACTAGATTTTCTTCCATAACTAAACTTCATTTAACTAATAATGACTAACCACACTCATTTCAAGCCATAAAAATTGTATTAAGCTAGCCGTTTCACTTCTCAAAGCTCTAACGGCACTATTTTGTGCATAACTTGTACAATTTTTATCGGATTCGATCCGTTCCAAAACCTATGGTTTTCTATGGTTCCTAGGCATCATTTGAGGTGTAGAACACCCCCAAATAAGCCAAATATGGTCAGGTCTTCTCTAGCTCAAATTTGAGCTCGGGAATCCACTTTTTTTGGCTACAACAATGCCTTTGAAATTTCTAAACACTTCTCTAAATTTTCCTAACCTCTTTGAGGCTTTAAATTGGTTTCAAAACCATCAAATTTTAAGTTCTAACTACTGCCCTACAAGTTTCTAATACATACTTAAATCTCTCTTGGTCATTAGAGTGCTCAAAATTCACTCAAGACTTTTCTCAATCACTTGGTGTGCAATAACCACCATTTTCGGTTCTATTTTTGAGGGTGGGTATAACAGCCCTTATACGTCATTTTAAGGCATCAATTACACACAACAATCATCTCTCATGAGTCCATAACACTCACATGAGGTTCTAGCAAGATTTAAAAGCAATCTAATCCACCAAATCAATCAACACAACAACAACAACAAATGTTGTCACAATTTATGCAGAATTGAAAGGGAAATAGGTTGTGCTCTTACTTGATGCTTGTTTGGAGGGTTTGAATGACTTGTAAGATGCCTAAAGGGAAGGGTGTTAGAGTGTGGAAGCTGCCTAGAGGTCATTCCTTCTCTTTTCCTTCCTGGGCAACCAGCCCCTGCAGTCGTTCTTGACTCGCGCGAATCTGCTTCGGTTCTGTTTCTGCTCACGCCTGGTCTGCCCTTCTGTTCCTTCCACGACCAGTAGCTGCTGGTGTTCCTTCTTCTCCCCTTCCTCTCTCGTTTGGACAGTAAGCTGCAGCACACGCCAGCAGCTTCTTTCCTCGCAACCACCTGCAGTTCGGCCTCTCTTCTTCCACGCGATCTGCAGCTACTGCCTCACGATTCCAACAGCTTCTTTGTTTCTGTCGAGCACTTCTGCTATAGCCTCACAACTACAACTGCTGGCCCTTTCTCCTTTCACGAAATCTGTTCTGCCTTGGGTGATGCACGGTTATTGTTTCTGGTTTCAATTCCAACAGCTTCACGAGTCTTCTCGCTTCTTCTCTTGCTTTCTCGGTTAATGACTGAATGGGCTGTGTTTGCTGAAATAATTTCAGCCCAAGTGTCATTTATATACTAAAGTTACTTCTTCTAATTACATTCAAGCCCCATCTTCTTTTTATTTCCATTTCAACTCATGGTCTTGTTAGTCTTTCATGGCAACACCCTTCTTAGTTCTTCTGTATTTATTTCGTTTCTTACTTGATTTAATTTTCGTCTCGTTAGTATTTATTTTAAAACGTCAAGCTTATTTTATAAATCCTGGCTCTCCCTTTTTAAATCGAATTTTAATTCGATTATCCTTTACTAAAATCTTGGATTTCCTAACTTGGATTTTCATTGGGAAGTTACTAAACTTTTTAATATGACGAATTTCGTCGTATTCTAAATGAATATATTTTGGAGGCTATGAAATTGAATTAATTAAACGTAGAGAGTTATATTTTATCTCTCTAACTTAATTTCTAACGTTGGGACTTTAGAAATCGGAGCTAGGGGTTTACACTTCGTGGGTGGCAAGGGAGTCCCTCAAGAAGTTAAAACAGACTGGTTCTATCAGAGATTATGTGAAGGAGTTCAGTTCTTTGATGTTGGACATCAAGAATATGTCAGAGGATGACAAGCTGTTCAACTTCATGTCTGGTTTGCAGGGATGGGCACAGGCAGAATTACGAAGACAGGGTGTGAAGGACATACCCTCAGCCATGGCGGCTGCTGAGAGTCTTGTGGATTACCGTGGGATTAGTTCTTCTTCTGGCACAGACAAGGGGAAGTCTGGTGAAGGCAAAAAGGGGAAGAATAAAGCTGCTGGGAAGCAGAAATATGAGGGAAACGAAGAGGAAAAGAACCAGGGAAAGGACCATAGTTCTGGTTACACAAAATCACAACAGGGTTGTTTTATTTGTGGTGGTCCTCATCGTGCTAAGGATTGTCCTAAAAGGGAGAAAGTTGCTGCAATAGTCAGTGAGGATGCTGATGATGATGATGCTGGGGATGCTGGACCTTCTCGTGTGAATCCGTTGCTACTGCTCAACACTATATCAGGGGAGAGACAAACTGATTTTAGTGGACTAATGCATGTTGTGGTGCAG
>CM034470.1:27400883-27403494 GCA_019925255.1 Litchi chinensis
GTAACGTCCCAACGAAAATCTAAGTCAAGAAATCCAAGATGTTAGTAAATGATAATCGAATTAAAATTCGATTAAAAAGAGAGAGTCAAGATTAATGAAATAAGCTTAGCGTTTTTTAAAATAAATTCTAACGAAACGAGAATTTAATCGAATAAGAGACGAAAGAGACACGGAAGGATATCGAGGGGTGTTGCCGTGAGAAAGCATCAAGAAAAGGAGATGAGAATGAAATTAAATGAGAGTTGGGGCAAGATGTAATTACGAAGAGTTGATTAGTATAAATATCAACCTTAAGCTGAAATTGTTTCAGCAAAAACACAAACAGATCAGTCACAGCCGAGAGATAGAAACTAGTGGAAGAATCGCGAGAGAGAGAGAGGTCGAGTGAAGATGCTGCCGTGGGAGGAAGAAGGAAGATAGCCAGCCGTGAGTCCAAGCAGACCAAAAAGGAAAGGCTGGAGGAAAGGAAGAAGAAGGCAGCAAGGTACAGACCGAAATAGAGCAGAACAGACGCGAGGGAAGAAGCTGCAGATCGCGTGGAAAAGAGAGACCGAACTGCAGGTGGTCGTGAGGGAAGAAGCTGCTGGCGTGCACTGCAGCTGTCATCCAAGCAAGAGAGGAAGAGAAGGAGAAGGAACACCAGCAGCTGCTGGTCGTGGAAGGAACAGAAGAACAGACCAGGCGCGAACAGAACAGAATCGAAGCT
The DNA here is from genome assembly GCA_019925255.1 of Litchi chinensis. Classification (NCBI taxonomy): domain Eukaryota; kingdom Viridiplantae; phylum Streptophyta; class Magnoliopsida; order Sapindales; family Sapindaceae; genus Litchi; species Litchi chinensis. Next base: position 27,401,590 of record CM034470.1, read on the forward strand.
GATTCGCGCGAGCCAAGGACGCGACTACAGTGGCTGTTCGGCCAGGAAAGAAATGGGGAGGAAGCCCATCTAGTTCTGCCTTCCAAGCCCTCAAACATCCTTCTTAGACCTCTCTCAACTCCCTAACCAAGACCAAAGTAAGATTTCAACTCCATTTTCTTTGATATTCTGCAGAAACGAAAATGGTGACAGTTGTGAAGTTGTTGTTGATTCATGTTGAAATATTGCTTTTAAATCTTGTTAAAACCTCATGTGAGTGTTATAGAATCATAAGAGATGATTGTTGTGTGTAATTGATGCCATAAAAGATGTAAATATGGGTTGTCATATGTACAAACGAGATAGAAACAAAAAATGGTTCCATATGCACACCAAGTGATTGATAGAAGTTGTGAGTAAAGTTTGAGCAATTAAATGACTAGATTAGATTTATGTATGTATTAGAGACTTGAAGGGCAGTAGTTAGACCTTGAAAATTGATGGTTTTGAAACCAATTTTAAGCCTCAAAGAGGTTAGAAAAGTTAGAGAAGTGTTTAGAATTGCAAAGGCATTGTTATAGACAAAAAAGGGGATTCCCGAGCTCAAATTTGAGCTAGAGGAGACCTGACCATATTTGGCTTATTTGGGGGTGTTCTACATCTCAAATGATGCCTAGGAATCATAGAAAACATAGGTTTTGGAACGGATCAAATCCGATAAAAATTGTGCAAGTTATGCACAAAATAGTGTCGTTAGAGCTCTGAGAAGTGAAACGGCTAGCTTAACGCAATTTTTATGGCTTGAAATGAGTTTAGTTAGTCATTATTAGTTAAATGAAGCTTAGTTATAAAAGAAAATCTAGCGTCGCTAATCCGAAACCCAAAGTTTATTAAACGGGCATTAAAATGCACCCGAAAGTGTCCAAAATGGACGTTTTCATTATATTTGACTTAGCAAACGATAATATTTCTCAATGAAATTTGTCGTGTGACTAGAATGTGATGTAAGTGAGCCGTAGGAAAAAGAACGAAGGAAAACGGAGCCCCGAGCAGCAAGTTATCGTCTGTTCTGTCAAGGGCAGTCCATTTTAAATAAAATTGTGATTTTTCGTTTTAAGCCTCCGACAAGTAAACGGACCGTGTGGGGATATCTCTAGGGGTCCAAAACTACAAATTTTCCACAAAAATCAAGAGTTGAGAGTCTTGGTTGAGTTAGAAACAAGTTAGGAGGTCATATAGAGAAAATGGGTCTTAGTTGAGATTATTAACCTTAAGTTGAGATTCTCAACTTTTCAAATTGTCACTAGAGATGATAAGAAAATGTTGTGTAGGTGACGGGCACGTGAGCAACGTCTAAGAGCCTCGTCGAGACGCTTGACACGGAGTGACGCGGCCTCAAGGTAAGTGGTTCGCCACTTGTAGTTGCTTAGATCCCATGTCAATCTTTTAATGTCGAAATGAATATATTAGCTAAGTACTAAAGAAAAATGAATGTGATTATTATTATTGAAGTTTAAGTTGAAAGTTTAGATTCCTATGGGATCTATCGCAGTTGAGATGAATGTTAAGTTGTCAAGAAAAGAATTTGAAATGAGAAAATTTCAAGATTTTCAAACTAGTGACATTTGTGCTTTTGCACTTAAAGAAATGTACTATGAAAACCCATGTGTACACCTTAAAAGCTATGAGATTTAGCGTTACGTGACAACGCAGAGAATTCCGTCCGTAATCGCTCAGTTTATAGAAAAGTATAGCGCTACGTTGCGATGCAGACAATTCCGTAACGTAGTTGGTTAGTTGACAGTTAGCACTACGACGCGATGCAGTAAATTCCGCTCGTAGTCGTCTAGAGATTTAGCACTACATTTGCGATGCAGAGAATTCCGCATTGTAGTTGTTCAGTGAATAGTTTAACGCCCTAAGTAT
>CM034470.1:27426494-27445550 GCA_019925255.1 Litchi chinensis
TGCGATGCAGAGAATTCCGCATTGTAGTTGCTCAGTGATAAGCTTTAGCGCCCTACGTACGATGCAGTAAATTCCGTAACGTAGTGGTTGAGATAACTTAGTAAGCTTCACGTTGGCGTTAGTTAAAATCGCCCGTGATAGTTAGAACGAGTCAAGGGTATACATGGAGAGTTTTAAAGAAAATTTTAAGACTTGTAAATTGTCATGTTAGTGTATGTGATATTATATCTTCGTTGTACTAACTTGTTTGTTTATTTTGTAGCTATTTATATTTCATTGTGTGCCACTGCGGACGACAAGACGTCATCATTTTGTTATGTATATATAGGTGGGCGATTTATGACATGTGATGATGTAAAACTTTATGTATGAGATGGATATGTAATTGAAAAACAAATATTCATATTTTGAAATTGTATATTTATAAATATTCATGCATTTTATATATATGATGCATCTAGATATATTTTATATGAGTTCTTACTTATAAATTGAGAATTGGGTGTTGAGGTTGTATGTTTATGGAAAAATAATGATGATTATTGCATGTTTGGGAATAAAGAAGTTGGGAGGATTTGAGATTTTAGTCGAAGTGTAAATTTCTTGACAGGTAAATTTTGGTTTATCAAAAATGCGGCCGTTATGCTGCCAAAAATTTTACAAAAATATTTGAAATAGAATCGAGAAAAATTTTATCACTCCTAACTAGTTTAAAAGAAAATTGAATTTTTAAGTTTAAACGAGTGAACCGGTTGAAGGAAGTTAGGGTTCGCTTCTCGGATTTCTTCGATCCGACAAGTCGGTTTCGATAAGTCCGTTGAAGTGCCCGGCAGGATCCTTTAGACAAGAGCATAGATAAGGTCTGGGAAGGGTCTTGACAAGTTGGTATCAGAGCCCGGTTTTCGTTCAGTTAAGAAAAAGTTTTCAGAGAGAGTTTTAAATGAAAAGTTGAGTTAGTTCGCAGAAATCATGCATCAGTAATGCATAAACTAAAGTATGAGTGTTATCGCTCGATTTGAGCATGTTATGACTATGCATGAGATTTTGAATTTATATTGCATGAAATTATCATGCCAGACTTATTACACTAGTTGTTGAAATTCAACTTTTGATTTTTGTGGCTATTAGTGTACTGGTACACCCTTAGCTATGCAGTGTAGAGATCGTCCGAGGACGAGACAGGTAACCACAGAGGCACCCCCAGCACATGATGAGCATGTTGACGAGTTCGTCAATGTGCCAACGAGCTCATCCCATCCAGGGCCATCACAGTCAGCACAGCAGAGCCTACCCCAGGATCTATTCCGGGGCAGACGGAGCATATGGCCCAGATGCTAGCAGCGGTCCTTCGGCAGTCGCGGGAGACAGGAGCGACGTCAGAGCGCGCCATCAGATTAGGCGCTAAGCAATATGACGGGACCGGAGACCCCGAGATAGCATGGTCATGGCTAGTGACGAACGAAGAAATATTTCAGGTTATAGGCTGCACAGAGGATCAGATGGTCGTCTACTCAGCTTTCCTGCTAAAGGATCGAGCCAAAGATTGGTGGAAGGCGTATCAGAGAGCGCATCCAACTAGAGTATCGTGGGAAGGCTTCAAGAAAGAGTTCCTAGATAAGTTTTTCCCAAAGGTCTACAGAGATAAAAAGATTGAGGAATTTTACAGGCTAGAACAGAGGGACTCTTCAGTGACCGAGTATGAAAAGAGATTCTCCGAGCTAGTTCGTCTAGTTCCTCACATTGCTGAGAATGAAGAACGGAAGATTAGTAGATTTATGGCAGGCCTCAATCCTACGATTAGAACCATAGTAACAGCTGCTACACACCCTCGGTATGGACCATTGGTGGAGGCAGCCACCAGAGTTGAGCAGAGCGCCCAGATCGCCTTGAAGTCAAAGGTGCAATTCAGTCAGAAGCGGAGTGGGACCGGTAGTCATCAGGGAGAGTCCAGCAAGGTGCCCAAGAGTGGGCAGCGCTCAGCAGGGTCACAGAGTCGGCAACAGAGTCAGAGACCCCAGACCAGTCAGAGTTCTTTCCGGTCATCCGCCGGGTCCAGGAGCCAGCAGAGCTGGAGAAACCGACCATTGTGTGCTAGATGTGGCCGGTTACATCACGGTGAGTGCCTTCAGGGCAAGACAGGGTGCTTCAGGTGTGGACAGGAGGGCCACTTCATGAGAGACTGTCCCAGTGCAATAGCTTCGAGCCCATCAGAGGCCAGATCAGTAGTTCAGGGGCAGACTAGTGGGAGCCGTGGACCCGATAGGGGAGGCCCCCAGACTGGAGGAGCTACTAGTACATGGCAGCCTGGTAGCGGAGCAGGTAGAGATATATCCCAGAGCACCGATAGGTAGACCTCGCAGTCAGGCCGCCAGAGCGTATACAGTGACTCAGCAGGCGGCAGATGCTACACCAGATGTGGTCACAGGTACCATCTCTTTATTTGATGTTGATGCTCATGTATTGGTGGACCCAGGAGCCACCCATTCTTTTATTTCTCGAGAGTTCATAGATAGAGTTGGGATAGAGTTAAGTCCGACCAAGTGTAGCATGGTAGTGTCACTTCCCACAGGTGATTCGCTTATTGCAGATAAAGTCTATATGTGAAGTAAAATGACGATAGCAAGTAATGAGTTCAAGGCTAATCTGATAGTACTCGATATTCATGACTTTGACATCATCTTAGGCATGGATTGGTTATCCAAGCATCGCGCGACTGTAGATTGCTATAGAAAAGAGGTTCAGTTCAGTAAGCCTGGGGAACCAGATGTAATCTCTTGTGGAGAGCAGAAAATACTCTCTACAAGTTTAGTAAGCGTGATCCGAGCAAACAAGATGCTCTGTAAAGCATGCCAAGGGTACTTGGTCTATGCAATAGAAGCTAGCGACAGAGAGCTACAGTTGACAGAGGTTCCTGTAGTGAATGAGTCTTTGATGTATTTCCCGAGGACCTTCCAGGACTACCTCCGGATAAAGAGATCGAGTTCGAGATTGAGCTAGCACCAGGCACAGAGCCCATCTCTATAGCTCCATATCAGATGGCACCAATTAAGCTAAAGGAATTGAAAGTGCAAACGGAAGAGTTGTTAAGCAAAGCCTTCGTAAAGACTAGTACATCACCGTGGGGAGCTCCGATGTTGTTTGTAAAGAAGAAAGATGGAAGCCTCCGTTTGTGTATTGATTATATACAGCTAAACAAAGTAACCATCCAGAATTAATATCCACTGCCAAGAATCGACGACTTGTTCGACCAGCTTCAGGGAGCTAAAATCTTCTCGAAGATAGATCTACGATCAGGATATCATCAGCTGAAGGTGCGTAGGGAAGATGTTCCCAAGGCAGTCTTTAGAACCAGATATGGGCATTATGAGTTCTTGGTGATGCCATTCGGCTCAACTAATGCCCCAACATCCTTTGTGGATCTGATGACCCGTGTCTTCAGACCATATTTAGACAAGTTTGTCATAACTTTCATCGATGACATCCTGGTGTATTCAAGTAGTAAAGAGGAACATGCAGAGCACTTGAGGATAGTATTGCAAACTCTGAGAGAGCATCGACTTTATGCAAAGTTCAGCAAGTGCCAGTTTTGGCTTGATCAAGTAGTATTCTTGAGACATGTGGTATCCGCCTAGGGTATTTCGGTAGATCCTCAGAAAATAGAGACCATTGTAGATTGGAAATCACCCACGAACGTAACTGAAGTCAGAAGGTTCTTGGGTTTAGCTGGGTATTACAGAAAAATTGTAGAAGGGTTCTCCAAGATAGCTACTCCACTGACCAAGTTAACAAGAAAAGAAGAGAAGTTCAGTTGGTCAGAAGCCTGCCAGAGCAGTTTCGATGAGTTAAAGCAAAGGCTGACTACAGCACCGGTGCTTACACTTCCCTCAGGAAGTGAAGGGTTTACAGTGTATTGAATACCACCCAGGCAAGGCCAATGTAGTAACAGATGCGCTAAGCAGGAAACCCTCTAGTCCCCTAGCCCAGCCTAAAGTAGAGTACTTGCAGATGCTAGTAGAGTTGAGATCTATGAGGGTCAGTTTAGAGACAGTAGAATCAGGCGCTCTAGTAGCAGTTTTCCATGTTCGGCCAGTGTTAGTAGACAGAGTTAGAGACTTGCAAGCTCACGATCAGGACTTGATGAAATTGAGAAGCAAGATAGAGGCTGGACAGCAGAGTAGCTTCACTTTACGAAGTGATGGAACACTAGTGTTGGGTCAGAGACTGTGCGTCCCGGATGTAGCAGAGTTGAAGAAAGAAATGATGGAAGAGGCACATTCCTCTGCGTATGCTATGCATCCAGAGAGTACTAAGATGTATCGGACTCTGAGAGACCACTACTGGTAGAGAGGTATGAAAAGAGAGATAGCAGAGTTCATATCCAAGTGCCTAATTTGTTAACAGATCAAGATTGAGCATAAGAAACCAGCAAGTTTACTACAGCCTTTATCCATTCCTGAGTGGAAGTGGGAAAAGATCACGATGGATTTCGTGACAGGACTTCGCAGGACACAGCATGGACATGATGCCATTTGGGTTATCGTAGATAGACTGACGAAGCCGGCCCACTTTATTGCTGTTAATCAGACCTATTCTCTAGAAAGATATGCACAGTTGTATGTAGACGAGATTGTGAGGCTACGTAGCGCACCAGTGTCCATTGTATCAGATAGAGATTCTCGCTTCACTTCTCGATTCTGGCCGAAGCTACAAGATGCTATGGGCACCAGATGACACTTCAATACTGCTTTTCACCCATAGACAGATGGCCAATCAGAGAGAACCATCCAGACTCTCGAAGATATGTTGAGAGCCTGTGTGATGGAATTCAATGGGAGTTGGGATAATTACCTAGCATTGATAGAGTTTGCCTACTGTTGTGCAAATTTTAGTACTCGCAAGTGCACGAATCTATTATAGAATAGATTATGTAAGTACGAGATCGATCCCACAGAGATTGATAAAATATTAATCTAAATCTAAATTAAATTTAATTCTAATCTAGTTAACAATGTTTGAGAATTAATTAAAACTAAAGAAAATAAAATTCTAAATCAACAAAACAAAATTAAATTGCAAAATTCAATCAATAGATGAGAAATCTGAGGTTCAGAATCTACCATTATCAACTTATAACGTTTTACTATTCAAAATATTATTCTCAACAATTAAAGAAACAACTTAGAAATCAATCTATTGTTTTCTCAGGATTTGTCAATTAAGCTTCAAGAAAAATAAATCATATGTAATTCTTACTTCAAGACCTCAGATTTATAAGATCTAAGTATTACATGTATCCAATATTGAAAAACACATAATCAAAAATCTTATATTTAAACCTTTTCAATTCAAAGTCAAATTAATAAAATAATTTTGTAACAACCAAAAATACTTGATATTTAAGGTGAAACTAATCTTATTTTATCAATCAATGAAACTAAGAATTATTAAACATTAGGAACACAAAATTGAGAATAATATTCAAATAGCAAAATCATTATAAAATCAATAATGGTTTCATCCTACACCTCAAAAAAGAAATTAAACAAACATGGTAATGACAAGAACAAAAAGAGAATTAAAATTTAACATAATGTTGCAAACTTGGCTGCTGAAATTTTGTCTTCTTGCTCCACCAAAACTGCTGAAATTTTGTCTTCCGTCACTGCTGCTCTTCTTATTTTTTTCTTCTGTTCTGCAGGTCTCCTTTTGTACTGCTGGAATTTCTGGTTTACACTGCTGCCTCTCGGTTTTGTAAACTGAAAATTTCCTCTTTATTTCTTAATTACAGCACTCTTTTCTTATTTCCAAAAATCTGCACAGCTACCTTATTCTTCTTCTAAAAATCTGCAGCTTCCTATTTTTATTTTTTCCTCTTTTCTTCAATAATTTATTTCCTTGTCTCCACCAATTTTCTAATTGCATGACAAAGATTTTAGGCAACATTTAAATGCTTGATTGATTGGGATCTTGACTTGACAAAATTGTAATTTTTCCTCATTCGATACACAAATCCTCTTTTATTCCTGTTTCACCAAAAACACAATTAATTAAAATAAACTTAACATAAAATTGAACTAATAAATCTATATTTAAGGGTACTAAATGTATATAAATTATGTCTATCAAATACCCCTAAACCTAGATTTTGCTAGTCCTCAAGCAAAACTAAAAATTTTAAAACAACCTAAACTAAAAACACAGAAAATAAAAACACAATCCATTTTCGTAGGTAAACACGATGACATTGAGCGTATGCCACAAGCCTTTAAACCCCTAGGTGTCCCTAGTAGGAGGAGTTGTGTCTCCTGAGGATTTACCAGCAACGATACCCACAAACGTTAAAATGTTATACCCATAACTCATCAACATCTCACTAAATGCAAATTAACAGAAATCTCATACATGCATGATCTTGTATCAGGACTAAAGATAAGTCACTAATGATCTAAAACACAATCATCAACAATCTCACACCACTCTCAAAGCAATTTCATTTCAAAACACCACATTCACATGTCATGGACTTATTTCGCCTCGACTCTAATCCTTACAAGATATCTCTCATAACTCTCAAGAATCCTAAAGCAAACACTCATGCAATCATATGTGATAGAGGTTATGTAAAGGCATAGCAAGCGTCATTTACATCACATATGAATATAGACGTTAAAAAGAACCGCACTTTTAAGTGAATAGATCTCATGATTGGAATCAAATACTAAGAACGTAGATAGAGCATGATGACATACTTCAACTCTCAAATTGGACTTCCCCTTGAAGATCAATAGGTCAATATTGAAGGTTGTGTTTGGGCTATGGTTAATTTATATGTAAGAAATTTCAAGGTACAGGTTCAAAAGAACTTAGGATCATACCAAAACACTTCATTTACTCTCTTTAATTCATCACAACCTCTCTTTTTTCCTTTCTTCCTTATCACAAAATTTTTCAATTCAATACTTCATTCTTTCATTCACTTCCACCTTCCTTTTGTACCTCTAGGCATCATAAAACTTGTGCTTTTCATTATTTCTTTTTCTTTCTCTTTTTTTTTCTTTTTTCTTTTTTTTTTCTTTTTTTTTTTTCATTTTCATTTTTTTTTTTTTAACACAATGCTATTTAGAAACACACTTCTTTTAATGCATATGCCCATGTACAGATCATATAAATATTAACACTTCAACTCCCTTCTTCTCTTTCACCATATAACATGATCCCAAGCTTCATAAAGTATGATTAAATTTAAAGGCTCAAAAGGGTCATTTAATAAGGGTAAACAAAGAAAAATGTTTAAAGTGTTTGATTTCAAAGGTTTTATGATGTATCTCAATTCAAAGTAGGAAAGTAGGCTTTCATGGTGTAAAAATTGCCTATATCACTTCTAAGAAGTCGATCCAATTTTCAAATCAAAGCAACTCATGTTATCTACAATGATGATTTGTTCTTTAGTATTCAATGCAAAACCTATAGAGATCATCTATTAAGAATAAAGTGAAAAGTGTTTAAGAGTAGAAACAATTAAATCTCTCAAAAAGAAACGCTTAAAAAGCTCAAATCCTCACCAAAGGTAGTCTCCACTAATAGTCCACAATTCACGTAAACATGATATTCATCCACTCAATTAACTAAGATCATGGCATTCAAAAGTCTCAAATCATGCAAAGATGTTCATGGCTATTCCTTAGTAAAAATATCCAATCAAAAACATGCATTAAGACTCCATTAACAAACACAAAGTAATTAGTCAACTTGTTAGGACAGAATTCAAAAACAAAAAAAATGAAAAATTTTGAAAATTTTTACAAAAATATTTTACACCACCCCCAAACCTATTTTAGACATTGTCCTCAATGTTTCCTTATCTAGTATCCAATAATGCTCAAACAAGTATCCAAAGATGTAAGGAAATAAAAAGAGACAATATAAAATAGTAAGGGAGAGATCACACCTTATTGGCTCCATCATGTAATCTAACACAAGAATATAAATCAAGGATGCACATTAGAATACCATTAATACTTGAAAGAAAAAGAAAGAAAAAAAAAATAAAATTAACATGAATCACACAAACGAAAATAAACACTAAAAAAAAAATAATAAAAATAACAACCCTAAAAAAAAAAAAGAAAAGAAAAGAAAAAAAAAAAAAAAAAATAAAATTAAACCTAGACTCAAAGGAAGGTCAATCCTGATAAACAGGATCTTCCAACAATGTTTCCTCTACTTCTGGACTTCTTAACTCCAAGAAAGGTTTCAATCTTTGACCATTGACTTTAAACACATCACCATTCTTAGGATTCTCAATTTCAATAGCACCATGAGGAAAAACAGTGCGTACAAGGAAAGGACCTGACCATCTAGAACGCAACTTGCCAGGAAATAGATGCAAACGAGAATTATATAACAAGACTTTTTGACCAAGTGAAAAAGATTTCCTTAGAATATTCCTATCATGAAAAACCTTCATTCGATCCTTGTAATGTTTAGCACAATCGTAAGCATCATTCCTCATCTCTTCCAGCTCATTGAGTTGTAGTCTCCTGCGATTACCTGCATTATCAAGATCAAAATTCAATTTTTTAATGGCCCAATAAGCTCTATGTTCCAACTCCACCGGTAAGTGGCATGCCTTGCCATAAACAAGTCGATAAGGTGACATTCCAATAGGGGTTTTGAAAGCAGTACGGTAAGCCCACAATGCATCACAAAGTTTCAAAGACCAATCTTTTCTAGTTGGGTTAACCGTTTTTTCAAGAATTTTTTTAATCTCCCTATTAGAAATCTCAACTTGTCCACTTGTTTGTGGATGATACGGTGTTGCAACTTTATGTGTAATACCATATTTTTTCATTAATTGCTCAAAAGGTCTATTACAAAAATGTTTTCCCCCATCACTAATGATTGCACGAGGTGTACCAAAACGAGAAAATATGTTTTCTTTTAAAAATTTAACCACCACCTTGTGATCATTAGTTTTACAAGAAATTGCCTCCACCCATTTAGAAACATAATCCACAGCAACAAGAATGTAGAAATTGCCAAAAGAATTAGGAAATGGACCCATAAAATCAATGCCCCAAACATCAAATAATTCAACAACAAGAATAGGATGTAAAGGCATCATATTTCTACGAGTAATACTTCCTAATTTCTGACACCTCTCACAGGAACTACAGTATGCATGAGTATCCTTAAACAAATTTGGCCAATAAAAACCACATTGTAAGATTTTTGCAGCGGTTTTCTTAGAACTAAAATGACCTCCACAAGCATGATCATGACAAAAAGAAATAACTTCTAGTTGTTCACTCTCAGGCACACATCTCCTAATGATTTGGTCAGGACAATACTTAAACAGATATGGATCATCCCAAAAATAGTGCTTAACCTTGGCTAAAAATTTCACACGATCTTGTTTAGTCCAATGTGTAGGCATTTGACCAATAACAAGATAGTTAACAATGTCAGCATACCAAGGAAATTGGGACACAAGCATGAGCTGCTCATCAGGAAAGGACTCTCTAATAGGCACATGCTCATCTACAGACTCAACTACTAACCTTGACAAGTGGTCAGCTACAACATTCTCTAAACCTTTCTTATCCTTAATCTCGAGATCGAATTCCTGTAACAACAAGATCCATCTAATTAGACGAGGTTTAGCATCTTTCTTGGACAAAAGATATTTCAATGCAGCATGATCTGAATAGACTATCACCTTAGACCCAACCAAATAAGACCTAAATTTTTCTAATGCAAAAACTACTGCTAACAACTCTTTTTCTGTGGTGGAGTAATTGAGTTGTGCATCATTGAGAGTCTTACTGGCATAATAAATCACATGAGGTAGTCTATCAATGCGTTGTCCTAAAACAGCCCCTATGGCATAATCGGAGGCATCACACATAATCTCAAAAGGAACACTCCAATCTGGTGGCCTAATGATAGGTGCAGTTGTCAAAAAGGTCTTGAGCTTCTCAAAAGCTCTCAAACAATTATCATCAAAGTTAAAATATGTGTCTTTAGCAAGCAAGTTACACAAAGGCCTAGAAATCTTACTAAAATCCTTTATGAACCTACGATAGAACCCTGCATGACCTAGAAATGACCTAACCTCTTTAACTGTCTTAGGAGGTGGAAGACTAGAAATCAAGTCTACTTTAGCCTTGTCTACTTCAATCCCATTATTGGAAATCACATGCCCAAGAACTATCCCTTTCCTAACCATAAAGTGACACTTTTCCCAATTAAGCACCAAGTTCTTTTCCTTACACCTAACTAACACTAAGGTCAAGTGGTGGAGACACTCATCAAAACTAGATCCAAAAACTGAAAAATCATCCATGAACACCTCTAAGAACCGCTCTACCATGTCAGAGAAAATACTCATCATACATCTTTGAAAAGTAGCAGGAGCATTACACAACCCAAATGGCATACGACGATAAGCAAAAGTGCCAAAAGGACAAGTGAAAGTGGTTTTCTCTTGATCCTCAGGAGCTATAGGAATCTGGTTATAACCGGAGTAACCATCAAGGAAACAATAAAATGCATGACCGGCTAACCTCTCTAACATTTGATCAATAAAAGGAAGAGGAAAATGGTCTTTCCTAGTGGCAGCATTAAGCTTTCGGTAGTCAATACAAACACGCCACCCATTTTGCATTCGGGTAGGAACTAACTCATCATGATCATTCTTAACTACCGTGATGCCAGACTTCTTAGGTACTACCTGCACAGGACTTACCCATGAACTATCAGAGATAGGATAAATGACACCTGCATCTAAAAGTTTAATGGCTTCAGCTCTCACAACCTCTTTCATGTTAGGGTTTAGTCTCCTTTGGGGCTCACGAGTAGGTTTGACATTGTCTTCTAGATGAATCCTATGCATGCACACAGATGGACTAATACCCTTAATGTCTGCAATTGTCCAACCTATTGCTTCTTTATGCTCTCTAAGTACACTAATGAGCTTATCCTCCTGTTCTTTTTCTAAATCAGATGCAATGATAACAGGCAAGGTCTCAGAATGTCCTAAAAACACATACTTTAATGACTCAGGAAGAGGTTTCAATTCTAACTTAGGTGGTTTCTCTACAGATGGAAGAGGTATAGACTCAGAAAGAGGAAGAGGTTCTATTTTGGCTTTCCATTTGGTAGTATCTAGTAATGGGGCGGATTCTAATAAAGCATTCACCTCACTAACAATACTATCCTCATCTAAGTTCATTCCAAAATGAGCTAAGCATCTCTCTAATGGATCCTCACAAGACAAGTGCCTAAAGGAATCATAGACTACGCTCTCAATAAAACTAACCTCACATAAATCATCATGATCTTGAGGTTTTTGACTAACATTAAACACATTGAGCTCTACAGTCATGTTTCCAAAAGAAAGTTTCATGACTCCATTGCGACAATTAATTATCGCGTTGGAGGTGGCTAAGAAAGGTCGTCCTAGAATCACAGGAATCTGAGCACTAATGTTTTCAACAGGCTGAGTATCTATGACAATAAAATCTACTGGAAAGTAAAACTTATCAACCTGTATCAAGACATCTTCTATGATACCCCTCGGAATTTTAACAGACCTATCAGCTAATTGAAGAGTCACAGGAGTTGGTTTTAGTTCTCCTAATCCTAATTGCACATACACAGAATATGGCAATAAATTAACACTCGCACCTAGATCAAGTAAGGCTCTATCAATAACATGCTCACCTATAACACAAGAAATAGTAGGACATCCAAGATCCTTATACTTGACAGGAGTTTTCATTTGGATTATGGAACTAATTTGCTCAGTCAGACATGCAGTTCTAGGAACATTTGTTTTTCTTTTCACAGTGCAAAGATCTTTTAAAAATTTAGCATAGGCAGGCACTTGTTGAATAGCATCAAGAAAGGGGATGTTTATGCGAACTTGCTTAAACACCTCCAAAACATCATTATATGGTGTGCCTTTCTTTAAAGGGACAAGCCTTTGTGGAAAAGGGGCCTTAGGAACATAAGGAATGGAAGGAACATCACTCTCTTTTGACTCTTGACTTATAAATCTCTTAGATGACTCATCAGGGTGTAAATCTTCTACTATGCCATTATTAGAGTTTTTTCTAACCTTAGATTTCCTAGGCTCAGGCTCAATCACATGGTTATCTATTTCTTTACCAGACCTAAGGGTAGTTATAGATTTGACTTCATCATGACTCCTATCAGAAACAGAACCTATCTCGAACTGACCCTTAGGGTTAGGCACTGGTTGACTAGGTAACTTCCCTTTCTCTCTCTCTCCTATAACAGTGGCTAGCTGACCCATTTGCGTTTCAAGTTTCAATATAGCTTGTTGGGTTGACTGCATGAATTGTTGCTGCGATTGCATCATCTGTTGCATTGTCTCCTCTAAGGAAGATTTCCTTTGAGGTGCAGCAAAATGGGGAGTAGACTGAAAACCAGGAGGATGTGAAGAATTAGAAGGAGCAACTTGTTGCCCTCCATAACCTATTGAAGATTGGTTTTGTTTCCATGAAAAGTTTGGATGATTCCTCCAATTAGAATTGTAAGTGGCTGAGAATGGGCTATCTGATGAATTTCTATAATTGAGTGCATTTGCCTGTTCAGCATAGCTCTCTTGAAAAGTAGAGGTTGGATTGACATATGAAGCACACAACTCATTCCTAGAACTCATTGTTGAATTCATGGATTGGCTTAAGGCTAAGGCCTCTACTTTCCTAGTGAGATTTCCTAAAGCAATTTTCACATCTACATTATCACTCACCTCATACAACCCCCCTTTCTTAGGTTTCTCCCTTTCATTTGAAAACTCCCACTGTTGAGAATTTTCAGACAAAGTCTCTAAAAATTGCCAAGCATCGGTACTACCTAGACTTAAGAATTTTCCACCATGCATAGATTCAATCATTTGACGGCTAGGCACAGTTAGTCCATTATAGAAATACTGTACTAGTCTCCATAGTTCAAAACCATGATGGGGACACCTTAAGAGCAGGTCTTTAAATCTCTCCCAACAGACATAAAACTGTTCATCCTCCTTTTGAGTAAAATCTGCTATTTCTCTCCTAAGGGCATTAGTTTTAGACATGGGAAAAAATTTAGACAAAAATTTATAATTCAATTGGTCCCAACTAGTGATAGAACTAGGAGCTAGTGAGTTCAACCATGCTTTTGCCTTATCTTTTAAAGAAAATGGGAACATTCGAAGCCTAACAGACTCATCTGAAAAATTCTGGAAACGAAAAGTAGAACATATATCTATGAATTCCTTGACATGAAGGTAAGGGTCCTCACTCTCTAACCCATGAAATGATGGAAGAAGTTGAATCATAGAAGGTTTAAGCTCAAAGTGAGTTGCCCTAGTCTGTGGCAATTCTATGCAAGAAGGATGATTAATTGCAACTGGTGAAAAATATTCCTTAAGAGATTTTTCTATAGGCACTATATTTTCCACTACATCATTGTTTCCTACAGGTGCTACATTGTTTTCTGCCATATTTAAGTTTGGAATGTCTATCCTAGTTAAGCGTTGATGTAATTCACGATTCCAAGCACGCATAAACTAGCACAGATCCTAGCCACAAGTCTCTAGTTCTAATTGTCTCTAAAACAATCCAAGAAAAGTAAGTCTCTAAGTAAAAGAAACAAAATAACTAACAAAATATAAAATAAAATAAAAGCAAAACACAAATAAATAAAATTAAAAACACACCAAAAACAAAAATCAAAATAAATAAACTAACACAAATAAAATCAAAATAAACTGACACTGACAAAAGGAAAAGAAAAGTATTTTTTTTTTTTTTTTGCAATATATTAAAATACTCCTAAATTAAAACTAGTAGAAGAATTAAATAACCTAGATTAAACTAATTTTTCAAACAATCCCCGGCAACGGCGCCAAAAACTTGTTGTGCAAATTTTAGTACTCGCAAGTGCACGAATCTATTATAGAATAGATTATGTAAGTACGAGATCGATCCCACAGAGATTGATAAAATATTAATCTAAATCTAAATTAAATTTAATTCTAATCTAGTTAACAATGTTTGAGAATTAATTAAAACTAAAGAAAATAAAATTCTAAATCAACAAAACAAAATTAAATTGCAAAATTCAATCAATAGATGAGAAATCTGAGGTTCAGAATCTACCATTATCAACTTATAACGTTTTACTATTCAAAATATTATTCTCAACAATTAAAGAAACAACTTAGAAATCAATCTATTGTTTTCTCAGGATTTGTCAATTAAGCTTCAAGAAAAATAAATCATATGTAATTCTTACTTCAAGACCTCAGATTTATAAGATCTAAGTATTATATGTATCCAATATTGAAAAACACATAATCAAAAATCTTATATTTAAACCTTTTCAATTCAAAGTCAAATTAATAAAATAATTTTGTAACAACCAAAAATACTTGATATTTAAGGTGAAACTAATCTTATTTTATCAATCAATGAAACTAAGAATTATTAAACATTAGGAACACAAAATTGAGAATAATATTCAAATAGCAAAATCATTATAAAATCAATAATGGTTTCATCCTACACCTCAGAAAAGAAAATTAAACAAACATGGTAATGACAAGAACAAAAAGAGAATTAAAATTTAACATAATGTTGCAAACTTGGCTGCTGAAATTTTGTCTTCTTGCTCCACCAAAACTGCTGAAATTTTGTCTTTCGTCACTGCTGCTCTTCTTATTTTTTTCTTCTGTTCTGCAGGTCTCCTTTTGTACTGCTGGAATTTCTGGTTTACACTGCTGCCTCTCGGTTTTGTAAACTGAAAATTTCCTCTTTATTTCTTAATTACAGCACTCTTTTCTTATTTCCAAAAATCTGCACAGCTACCTTATTCTTCTTCTAAAAATCTGCAGCTTCCTATTTTTATTTTTTCCTCTTTTCTTCAATAATTTATTTCCTTGTCTCCACCAATTTTCTAATTGCATGACAAAGATTTTAGGCAACATTTAAATGCTTGATTGATTGGGATCTTGACTTGCCAAAATTGTAATTTTTCCTCATTCGATACACAAATCCTCTTTTATTCCTGTTTCACCAAAAACACAATTAATTAAAATAAACTTAACATAAAATTGAACTAATAAATCTATATTTAAGGGTACTAAATGTATATAAATTATGTCTATCACCTACAATAATAACTACCAGTTGAGAATTGGTATGACACCTTATGAGGCATTGTATGGCGGAAAGTGCAGAACCCCGGTCTGTTGGGACGAAATGGGGGAGAGAAGATTAATTGGCCTAGAGATTGTCTAAGATACAACAGAGAAAGTAAATATGATAAGAGAACGATTGAAGATAGCAAGCGACAGATAGAAAAGTTATACGAACAATCGAAGAAAAGACTTGAAGTTTGAAGTGGGTGATAAAGTATTCCTACGAGTCTCACCCTGGAAGGGTATTTTGAGATTCGGGAAGCGTGAAAAGTTGAATCCACGATGCATAGGCCCCTATGAGATAGTAAACAAGGTGGGTGAAGTGGCTTATCGATTGAGGCTACCGTCAGAGTTAGCCAACATCCATGACGTGTTCCACGTCTCTATGCTTCGCAAGTATATAGCTGACCCTTCACATATTCTTAGGGAGCAACCAGTTCAGTTGAAAGAAAACTTGACCTACGAGGAGCATCCAGTACAAATCCTAGATCGTAGAGATCAAGTGTTGCGTAATAAAGTGATTCCGCTAGTAAAGGTGCTATGGTGAAATCATGGGGTAGAAGAGATTATATGGGAGCCCAAAGCACAGATGCGTGCCCAATACCCTCAGCTGTTTGAATAAGGTACGCGGTTTCAAATTTCGAGGACGAAATTTTTATAAGGGGGGAAGAAATTGTAAACCCCTAGTCTCGATCTATAATCTCTTAGTGTTAAAAGATGGATTAGAAATTTAAAATAAATTTCTAATATTAAAATTAATTGAATTTCATTGTAAAACCCGGAATTTCAGTTCCCTAGAAGAAATAGTGTTTCTTGGATAAAGAATATTTTCGGGCGAAATAGTATTTTCAGATGAATAGTGATTTTCGGGAAAAAGAATATTTCCTTAAGTTTCGTGAAATAAAAATTTTTCGATGAATAGTATTTTCGGTGAATAGTATTCGAGTGAATAGTGATTTTCAAAAAATAGATCCCAAATATCAAAAGCTCCATAATATGAATTTGAGTTATTAGAAGCTGAAGCGGAGTAAAGCTGAGTTCGTTTGAGTGGATTTTAAAGGTTCCGAATATTTATTGATAAAAACGCCCCGTTGAGAACGTCGTGGATTTTAATGAGTTTATAGCTGATTGAAATTTTTTCAAAGCATGGAATTGGAAGTTGAGATGTCCAATTAGAGTATTGTGTGGTCAATTTGATGATAGGGTGATCATGGAATATTTTTGGGATTTATTGGTGTTAAGTAAGGACTAAAATTTAAGTTAATTATAATATTAAATGTGTAGGAAAAGTTATTCATCAAAGAAGCACAATCCATGTGCTAGGGTGAAAGCCAATAAGGTTGTGACATCTTTGTTATACCTATTTTTGGGACTGCAAAAATGGGCTGGTAAAAGCCCAAAGAACCAATCAAATAGGCTGGCCTAGCTCTCAGCTCCTCAGCCTTCAGGTTGCAACTCCCAGCTCCTCAGCTCTCAGCTAGCTCAGCATCCAGCTCCTCAGCTCGTGAGCTCGTAGCTCTCAGCTAGCTCAGCTCCCAACTCCTCAGCTCGTGAGCTCGCAGCTCTCAGCTCCTCAACATCCAGGTCGCAGGTCGCGAGCTCGTAGCTCGCAGCTCCAGCTCCTCAGCTCTCAGCCAACTCAGCTCTCAGCTCTCAGGTCTCGTACCAGCGAGCTCTATATTATTCTAGATCCCGAGGAGCAATTAATGCAATATGACTATGACAGAGTTGTTAGTCAGTGTAATAAATGCTATGTCAGAGTAGTTAATTTCTTTACGTGTACTTCACTCTATTATAATCCCTCATTCTTTATAAATAGGGAGGGAAATTCATTGTAAAGAGGATGGAAAAAATTTAGTAGAACAATCACTCTAAAAAAGCACAAAAAACATTGAGAGTGACTCGTGGATGTAGGCATGATTTTTGGCCGAACCACGTAAAAAATCTTAGTGTTCTATCTCTTGTTCTTCCTCTCTCCTCTCTTTGGTGTGCTTTCTGGTTGCAGATATTGGGCTTTGGATCATCCGGTTGACCGTTTCCGGACGTCAACAATCTTTAAGTCAAAAAGCAATTAATTTGGTTGAGAGTTAATTAATGAGATGGAATGTGTTGTTAATGATTAATTGGATGAATTAATTAACCAATCAAATGTTTTCATGAATAAGTAGTGGCATTGTTGTGATTATGGCATTTATTTAATGGCAACTTTGGCATGAATCAAATGTTAAGTCGGTTGAGAGAGAGATAAGTCGGTGAGAGGAGAAGAAATCGGGTAAGTGAGCTGAAACTGGGAAAATGAAGCAGAACCGAAAAGAAAAAAAATAGAAACGAGAGAGAGAGCTGACCGTGTAGGAGCAGAACCGACCAGCAGAAAATAAAGAAGAGGAAGACGTCCAGCAGCAGTGAAGAGAAGGAGAAGAGGACGTGAAGTAGAGCTAAACCGAGAGAGAGGGAGCTGGACGTGAGCTGAAGCAGAACCGGGAAGAAGAAGAAGAAGTTCTGCAGATCGTGGAGAAGAAGGAGAAGAAGAAAAAGAAGGAGAAGAGGAGGAGATGACCCATCTCTTGTAACCTTTTAATTCCATCCATCATCATCAAGAAAGATTAAGGGTCAGTGAAGTGATTTTGTATTTGGTGGATGGGTTTTCTTTGTTATGGATTTATATGAGATTTTGATGAATAATATTGATAAAATTAAGGGTGATCATCATCAATATGAGCTTGGAAGTGAAGAAGGGGAGTTAGGAGTCTTGGATCAAGGTTTTGAAAGGTAAGATTTGGGGTTTGATCATTAAAGTTGATGAGATTTAATTGATATTTTAGTTTAAGGTTGTAGTTGATCTAATGATTGATTTGTCGAAGAGTTTATGCGAGATTAATTGTGAGATGAAAAGGATGAATGATGTTTGCCATATATTAGTGTATGGATTATTATGTTGTTGCATGTATTTAAATTTGATTTTTGTTTGAAGAAGTGATATAAGGTTTGGAGAATGAAATTATAATGATTGGAATCAAAAGAGGCAAGAAAGATGGACATTTGGAATTTGGATGTTAAAGTATTCAATGCAAAGAAATGATTCCTAGAATGTTATTCAATAATTTAATGTATGTGGTTGAGGATTATAAGATGTTTGATTGTTTTAATGCCAAAGAAATAAATGGAAATGCATATGAGAATGTTAATTGGAAAATTGATGGGGTTGTGAATTTATTTAGTAAGTATAATAATTGGTTAGTTAATATTTGTATTGGAAATCTATGGGAATGAATGGTGAAGTTCTTGAATAAATTTTATAGATGTTGGATGATGAGTATGATGTGCTTGAGCACTTGAGCATCAAAGGAAGTAATTGAGTTGAAGTATGATTGTTAAGGGAAAATAAAATAAAGTGGAGAATATATATATTGAGTTAGACTAAATGATTTATTAATAAAGCATGTGTTGAATCTAAAGTGAAATTGTAATATCTTTTGAATCCTAAATCAAGATTGTTGGTTGGATTATATTGTAGGAGAGCCTCAAGAAGCGAAAAGGAGTGTTGGAGAGGTGGTGAAGAAATTTGAAGTGACTTGTAAGTGGTTCGCCACTTAACTTCTTTTTCAAATTCATGAAATCACTTGATGTTTGAACATAAATATGGTAGTAAGTAATAAAAGAAAATGAGAATGCTTTCTTATATAAATATTAAAGTGTGAGTGTATAGGTTCCTATGGATCCTATATAAGAATAGAAATTGATACTCAGTTGTTGTTAAAAAAGAATGAAAGTAGAAAAGTATTTAGAGGTTGTGAACTATAGAGTTTTGTGCTTTTGCGCTAGAAAAATTAATAATAAAACCCATGTAT